>JZKD02S1674342.1:428195-450471 GCA_000966675.3 Picea glauca | reverse complement strand
ATTCTCGATACATTGCTTGAGACTGGTGGTGGTTGGTGATGAATTTAATGATCTCCCTAGCTTGCCCTATGACCTCCTTAATCCATTCAGTTTTTTCCTCAATCTCTTCTAAAATTAGATTTAAATTATGGACAATGCAAGGAGTCCAAACAATATGATGATATCTACTCTCAACAACCAAGCCTGCAACTTTGCAAACATGTGTGCATTATCTGTGATAACTTGCACCACATTTGCTGGCCCTATTTGTTCAATAGCAAAAATTAAAATATCAACAATGAATTTGCTATCTTTTACCTCGCCAGAACAATCTTCTGCTCTTAAGAACATCGCACCTGTTGGTGATGATGCAATAACATTGACCAAGGGCCTCCGCTTTGTATCAACCCATCCGTCAGAGATAATGGAAACCCTTGTGCTAGTCCATGAGCTACGAACTAGTTTGAGAATATCATGAATCAATGGCCTCTCTTTCTGGAGCAACACTGTTCTAAGTTTTTCATAGTTTGGCCCCTTGAAACCTTGAGAAGCCTCGTTAATTGCCTTCACCATATCCTTCCAATAGGGGGACCAAACCACATTAAATGGGATGCCACATGCAAATATGGCCCTTGCCACCCCTGACTCTGCGTCTTCTCTCTTTTGATTGTTGAGCATCTTCATCAATCTGTTGTCTGTAGTTGCACCTCATCCTCCAGGGCCTTTGGATATCTCGTTTTCTACCTCTAGCGCCCTTCTCTTCCTTGCTTCATGAACAATCGTTGGCTCATTGCTAACACCCAAGGAAGGAGGATGCTTGCTAGTTTCATGCATAACAATCTTGGCTCTATTATCCTTGATTTTTTGAGCATCATCATGCTCTTTCTGGAATTTATCCCTCACTTGCAGATTAAGAGTATGTGGACAACCTTCAATAACCTTCCCTTCATGCAAAATGTGGCCTTGAATCTTGTGTAAGAGCCCTTGAAGGTCTTATCCTTTTTGCATAAATTGAACCTCCATTCCCATGAATCTCCACCAGCACCCATAGGCTTGACCTTGGTAACATGCCTCCAAAGAGGATAGTATTCTTTTTGCCTACTTACTTCAACAACTTTAGGGGCAGATGAAACAACACTTTGAGAAGCCATAAATGCTGCAAAAACAAGAAGAAAATATGCTCACCGAAAAAGCAGAAATTTGCTAGTGCTCACCAAGAGAACAAAGAAATCTATTAAGCAAACATAAAATAAATCTGCTCACCAAATAGAAAATAAATCTGCTCAGGAAAACCCCACACAATCTCCTTGCTGTTGCTATATGAAACTCCTCTTGCTAATGAAAGTGTGAGGAATGAGTGAACCAAGCGGTCTCTTATAGCAAAGGAAGGAGTTTTAGGGTTTCTATTAGTTTCTAGAAATTTATTTTTGAAATGAAAAAAGAGAGAAAATCAATTTTATTCTCATTGGAGAATTTAGAAAAGGAAAAAAAAATAAAAATGAGTGTTTGGGGTTCCCATGCCCCCCTATTTTTTTATTTGGCCTCTAAGACGCCTTAGAACAGCCAAAACGCCGACCGTACGGGCTCGTGCGGTCGAGAAACACTGCCGGCCGTATCATACTACATTTCCAAATCGAGAAACGTCATATGGTATAGTGGACAGCGTTTCCCAGCTGTACTGTACCCGTACCAACATTTCGGCTTGTTTCGGAGGGGGAAACAGGAGGGTAGGGCCGTGGGCGTTTTCTGCAACATAGCTCTAGACTCTAGAATCTATTTCATTTTGTGGTTGATGTTGTCTGTTACAATCTGTTTGTGACAAATTTTATATGATTGATGTTATATGTGTATTAAATGGTTGATGCTTTAATGATCATCACTAATCTTGTGGTCAAATGATCTAAATCTATGTTTTCATGTTTTTTGCAATTGATTCGACATTCTACATGTTTTTTTATATATACGCCTCAACATATATCAAAATATTTATTATATAAAAAACGCTCCCGCTCCTGGGATTTTTTGAAAATTGTGCTTTTTCACTCCCACTCCCATTCCCAACAGTATTGTTTTGTAGCAAATTATTGAGTAGAGTAAAGGACTAACTTACTAAGTAACGATAGTTATGTTGAAACTGAAGTAGTATCAGCCATGGCTTGGCTCTTATTTAGAGACTATTTGATTGTGATGTTAGTTTCCAAATATAGTGGTTATACACCAAACATGGCTTGCACACTGCTTTAGGGGATAGTATATTTACAAACTATGAGTTTCTAAAGTACAGTAGTTGTCACTCTCTTGATTGAATGACACTCTGAGAAAGGCCAGGTCACCAAATTTTTGGTCTACCGAACACGGTGCTACAGTGGCATTCAATTGCTCTAACTTATTTGGAATGGCTAGGGAATGTGGATGAACATATTACTTTTTAAGTTTTCCAAAAGTGAAATTGATGCATTTCTCTTACATAAATGGTTATGTTTATGACCATAAGATATTCGAGGAATTAGTTTGTTTTTTATTAGCTTTGGGAGAAGGAATGTTATAAAAAGGAGGATGGCAATCTAAGCATCAACTTTCTCATTTTGTGTGTTCTCTGTGGTAAATGCCCTTGTAAGCCTGTCAAATGATAATAGGATTTCGAGTTATGGTGTTTAAACCTCCTCAAGGATAGAATAAAGCATGATTATGAGATCGCATTTTTTTATGCTCGTAATGGAAAATTGCTTTAGGGGATAGCATATTTACAAACTATGACCTTCTAAGGTACAGTAGTTGGCACTCTGTTGATTGAATTACACTCTGAGTCTTGAGAAAGGCCAGGTCACCAAATCTTCGGTCTACCGAACATGGTGCATTCTACAGTGGCATTCAATAGCTATAACTTATTTGGAATGGCTAGGGAATGTGGATGAACATATTACTTTTTAAGTTTTCCAAGACTGAAATCGATGCATTGCTCTTAAATAAATGGTTCTGTTTATGACCATAAGATATTCGAGGAATTAGTTTGTTTTTTATTAGCTTTGGGAGAAAGAATGTTCTAGAAAGGAGGATGGTACTCTAATCATCAACTTTCTCATTTTGTGTGTTCTCTGTGGTAAATGCCCTTGTAATCCTGTCAAATAGTAATAGGATTTTGAGTTATGGAATTTAACCCTCCTCAAGAATAGAATCAAGCATGATTATGAGATCACATTATTTGATGCTCATAATGGAAAATTGCATGGGTTTTCATTTTTTACCTTGTTTCATTCATAAACTTGGGCTAGTTAGATGCAGTGAATACAATCATTGCACTTAATGCAGCTTTTAGTGCTTATTAGGATGTTTTCTGTGGTTTGTCAGAATTTCATACTCTAAACAGGGTTCCAAATGCTATAGTGAGATGTACCTCTTTTGGTCCTTGATCTCTTTGCAATTTTTAATATTATCTTTCGTAATTTACTTACTTTATTTCCCATCCCGATTGTGGGGGACCAAACTAGTACATTGTTCTACTAATGAATGCCCAAACTTGCCTACTTACCTTCTGTTGTACTTCTGGTGCAAAGATATATTAAGTTCAAACAGGAAATTCAAATTTGTAAACTATATTCTTTTAGCTGTAGTTTTGATATGTGCAGCCAATAATTTGAATTTTATTCTTGAGAATATAGCATACACTATGTGGAATATCAGGTTTTTCTATATCGTGATTTAAAAATATTTTATTTGTACATATGCTTTGCATGTGCTCTAGCCTTGTTAGAAGCATTTCACATATTTCTTTTGTGATTTTCTATTGATCTTCGAATGGATATTGTTGACATTGCTTTTGTTGCAAAATGGTTTACCAGGTATCAGAGCAATCGAGGCAATGTCCTTCTGGGTTTTGCATCTGTTCTTTGGATTTGGGGAAGTCTGAAACTCTTCCTTGTAAATAATCTTGTACGTATAGCCTGAAACCTATTGTTTTCCCCAGTGCCATTTCAATCATTGTTTCGTTTCTCTATTGCAGAAATAAGATGCCTAATGTCAAATTATTTAACACCAAGGCATTTAGTGGAATTTGGTGCCATATAAAATGTAAAACATGCACATTGGAAGGATTTGTCTAGAGGGAAAATTGATACAGAAATTGGGTTTGTATTCAGGAGCTCAGTTTTAGTTTTCCAGTGGTCTTGATCCAGTGCATTTTCATGAGTATCCTGTATCGTGTTCCATTCTGGTACTTTGTCAAACTTTGCTGAGATTTACTTCTTACAATCAGAATGGATAAATTTGTCTTTGTTTTGTTTGTTGAGTTTTCCTTTTTATCTTGTCTGGGCTACATTTTCTTTAATTCAAATGAAATTGTTTTGGATCAAGCTTGTCTGATTGTTTTGTACTTATTGGCAGCATACACATATTCTCAAGAGCACTTGGTTTGGGAATGCAAATTTTTGCCATCTTGGCAAAGGGTAACAATAGTGAAGCTCCGATTCTTCTTCTGTTACTTTTCGTTGGCCACACTGTTGGGATGCTTATTGCTTTTGTTTTAGACCGAGAATGTGGATATAGCTTCTTCAACTCACTGTCCCAACTGCTCCTGGAAGACGTAACACAAAGTGGTCCTCGTGAGCAGTTCTTTAGGCTGCCTTTACTTAAACAAGTGCCAAATCTCAGAAATATCTTATCAGGTATTCTGAATCTGAAAGTTACTAAGAAAAAAGAACTTGATGAACCTATCTGTCAGAAGGCTATTCGAACTAATGCTCCCCGCAGAGCTCTTGGTGGTTTCGCTGGTGGATTTTGTGGTGTTTCTGGCTTGAAATCCAATCGGCCTCCTATTATAACAAACACCACCATTTCTGCTAACAATTTGTGGGGCAAAATTGGATTCTCAGATACTTCATTTACTGACTCATGGCCATATAGCTTAGGTGTTTTCATATCCCCCAGTGCAGACAACAATGTGGATAGTATACTGAGTACCAGCGTTGGATCATGCTCATGTATGGATTCTGATTCGAATCTGCACAATCAAATCCATTCTAGGGCCATTTGAGCTTTCAGCGTTGTCTGTCACTGAATAGGTTATTTTCTATTTAGATCTTCAACTGCGAGTATTCTCTTGGGGATTTCTCTGACCCTAAGAAAAGAGGAGTTATGTTATTGTTGTGCTTGTAAGTATTCTGTACTGTGGCAGTTAGATGCAATCTGTAAAAAGCTTATGATCGAATTTTTATGGCTTTCATTACGCTATTTGTTTACAGTTGTATGAGTGGTCATTCTAAATGGAGCCTTCAAATCTCTGAGCAGAACAGATTCATATGTTGCTTATATTTAACGTGTATCGCTGCCATCTGGAAGATATTATTAGCCTAATTTCAGGGTGCTGACGTTTAACAAAATTTTACTCATATATTTTAAACAGTGTCTACCGTAAATTTGTAAATAGGCATTGGGTATTGCCGACCAAATGCTGTTTTGCCTCGCTGGATATTGCTATGGAGATTTTCATCAGGTTCAAAGAAGGCACAGTCAAAGTGTGACCAATGTAATTTTGAGTGTACAGGTAGTGATTACTATGACAGTGAAGGTTTGCTTTTAAATCCAATATTGCACAGGAACGCAGGTTAATAGAAACTTTGAATAACTTCAGCAAATCTCCTTGCATCCTAAAATTGTCTTGTTTTGGCCTTTACCAGTTATGGCAGATAAAATACTAAAGATATACATATATTTCCACAGGATGGATTTAATGTAGATTAAAGAATTAATCTCTTTAAATAAACAATAGTGAAACTAAATAATACTGATAAATTCTTTAAAAAATGATCGAGCAAAGGTGATAAAACTTCTCAATGAGATCTATATCCGCGCGACTTCAGGGCCAACAGTTTTAGGCATCGGCAGACATGCAAACGAGCATGTATGGAAATATCCATTGCAAATTATTGTCATTATATAGCTTTTTTTCTGTTTTAACTTAAATGAGAGTGAATTAGAGGTAATAGATCTGAAAATTGATTTAAATGAGATTGAATTAGAGGTAATAGATTGGATGGATGGAACATTTAAGGGAGTTGGTAGGAGAGGTTGATGGGATGGGGGCATGTTAATGGAAAAGTTGCATTGATGTCAAGATGGGAGATGGGAGTGTAAGAGAGTTTTGTATAAGAAGTCTATAAGTGAAGTCTTTAATGGTGTTTTTTTTTTTTATCTAAGCTCTTGGAAAAATGTCAAAGTGGATGATTGTTCGAGTTCAAAGACATAGTTCTGGTGAATTACCAAGTTTCTGTTGACACGTGGAGAGATGGATCAATGTTGATGTGGAGGTCAACAAGTGGTGAGGTAAAGATCAACATGTTTCAAAGATGTCAACAAAATGTAAGTTGACAAGTGGTGAAGTGAAGATCAACGTGGAAGATGTAATAAAATGTAAGTTGACATTGAATGGAGATGGATCAACATTGACATGGAGTTCAACAAGTGGTGACGTGAAGATCAACATGTGTTGAAGATGTCAACCAAATGTAATTTGACAAGTGGTGAGGTGAAGATCAACATGTCTCGAAGATGTCAACAAAACTTAAGTTGACATTGAATGGCATACAAAAGGATACACATCCATCACTTTATTAGACAATTGATTATGTCATGATAAGTTGGTTATTGTGTTCTAATCAAGAAGTTTGTGGCACAAACAAGAATGTTATTTAACCTATTAGACGATACATGGTAATAAGCATGTGCTTGTCTCGAATGATGCTCGAGAGTTCTTAATTACTCATAAATGGATATAATGGGTTGGGGTGCATAGTTTTGATTGTAGTGTACATTTTTAGAGAATCATTTGTTCCTCTAATGTGGTTTAATGCTCTCTACTTTAAGTGCATACATTTATATCTAGAAATGTGGCCCCATTGATTGTGTAATGGCATAGGTTGAGTTGTACTAAAAGGGATATAAGAATGGAGGAAAACCATGGATTCTAGAGGGCTTTGATGTTACAAATATGTAGGTAGAATCAATAAACACACTTCAAATTATGTGGGTAGAATCAATATGCACACTTAGGCATCCACAAAAATGAGAATAAAGACATTCCATAAAAAAATCCATCTATATCCATGGCATTAAATTTAGTTAAAAAGTATAACTAGTAGATGTATGAGGAAGGACAGAGTCAATAAGCACACTTCAAATTATGTAGATAGAATCAATAAACACATTTTAACATCCACATAAATGAGAAGAAATACATTTCATAAAAGAATCCATCTATATCCATGGCATTAACTTTAGTTAAAAAAATATAAAAGAATCCACCTATATCCATGGCATCAAATTTAGTCAAAAAGTATAAAAGAATCCTTCTGTATCCATGGCATCAAATTTAGTAAAAAAGTATAAAAGAGTCCTCCTATATCCATGGCATCAAATTTAGTAAAAAAGTATAAAAGAATCCACCTATATCCATTTAGTAAAAAAGTATAACTAATAGATGTAAAAGGAAGGGTTGTAGAGATGAGATGATCTAAGCCAAATCTTTAAGAAGAGTATTGTTGAGTAGGTAATATAGATATGAGAGTGATATGTAGTAGAGATTTTGTTTCACTATATTATTTTCTATTTACATACATACACGAATATATATATATATATATATATATATATATATAAGGAGGTAAATAATCTCTTTGGACAATGAACACTTTAGTTATGAATCAATGTTTGATAAACAAGGTATATCCATATAGGTCGAACACCTTAAGGAAACTGCTCACACAAACATATCAAAGATCATTGTACTAGTGTGGTAGTATATTAATGCAAAAAAAAATAGTTTACATATGAATCCTTCATAATCGATCATCAACAAATGACCCTCCATGCTCTTTAAATAGAGACTATGGACCAATTGTGTGCTAAGCCATGGATTAAGTGTCCTTAATATTGGAGATATGATAACTTAATGTCCATAACATAATTGTGTTTGTCAGATTAGTTAGTTACAAAACCATACTAAAGAAACACACTTTTCTTAATGACATATTATACCAAATTGAATTTAACAAACTCAAAAGTGTCTAAATATCTTAACATCCCCCCTTGAGAACAACTTGGTATAAGATTGAAGGATTTATAAAGATAACACAATAGGAGAAGGAAGAAGTCCTTAAAGCTTATACCCGCTTAATGACAACTTCATGAACTACTAACATAGATTGAAGTTTGAAAAACTTTTCTTTTGTAAGAGACTTTGTGAAATGTCTGCAACTTGATCATCTGTAGGGCAATAGAGAACTTCGAGAATGCAATCCCGAAGAAGCTTTATAATGAAGTGTATGTATAGCTTAATGCGTTTGTTGTGTTGATGTTGAATTGGATCTTTGACGAGTTGAATGGAACTTTGATTATCACACTAGAGTGTGGTCAAATGTTATTGTTGGAATCCAAACTCCGAAAGGTTCTATAAAAGCCAAGGGGATTCTTGACTCGCACTAATTGTAGCTCAATATTTTGCTTTTGTTGAAGACAGAGCAAGGGCACATTGCTTCTTAAAAGCCCAAGTGACAGGTCTAGAACCTAGACTAAAAAAACATGTAGTGGACTTTCAATCATTTTTTTTAACAGAAACTGAGAGATTTGTATTATCAAAAAAGGGCATGGTTGAAGCACATAAAGGGGTTACAAAATATAAGAAAATTTGGGCCAATCCGAGGCCTCAAATAGACAACTACTACAAGCTACAAATAACTGTTTCAAATACTCAAATGAAAACTTCACATAGAACAACCTTACATAGTACACTCGAAAAAAGACTTTGAGGATAAAAGTGAAGAGACACTGCATCTAAATTAACTTGTTGGGGAAGAGTTTTCTTTTTTGACTGAATTGTGGGCCTGACTTTGTGTTACCATTAGTTGTGATGTTACATGTGATTTCTTCTTCTTTCCAACTACCATCCAAATTTCATTTGTAGATGTTGGGGTATTTGTGATGCCTTTGATTCTTGGATTGTCTTGATATGAAGCTTCTATTTCTTCTTGTTTGGTACCTTAGGTTCATTAGTCTGATCTTCCTAGCATGCTGATGGCGGAGGGGATTGCTGGATCCAAAGACCATGATCCGAGACCTGAAGGGCATATGCCTTTTTCTCCAACTTGTGAATGGATTCTTGGCGCGAGTCTTGAGACAATAGAGATGGTTGAATATGAGGATCTGATTGAGAAGGATTTTCACTGTCTTGTGGAGGTTGTCCGCAGTGTTTTAAGATTACTTGATGGGCATCATTAGATTCGATCCACCAAGTGGATTACCGATGCTTTCTATTCTTCCTAAACCCTTTGGAGTAGAGATTCTTGGTCTCCCTAGTAGATATACGAGGAAGGGCAGAGTCAATAAGTGGCAAGGAGTAGAACAAGACATATTGAATTCATTTCGGCTATAGGGGAAAATGTTTTAGTGTAATCAATGCCTTGAGAAAATCATTTGGCAACTAATCTAGCTTTATGTCTTTCAACACTTCCATATAATGCATATTTAGTTCTATACACCCATTTACATCTGACAAAAGTTATCTTCTTTTCTGAAGAGGTACAAGATCCCAAGTGTTTTTTGCCATCAAGGAACAATATTCTTCATTCATTGTTGCATGCCAATTTGGATGGCTAGAAGTTTATGCGAATATTTCTAGATCGAGTTTCTGAAACTTGAGCTAAAAGAGAGGAGGCTCATTGGAACGGTGAATGTATACAATGTTTATATGAAAGATCACGGACAAGATAACCAACCTATTTTCATGTTGTATGGACCCATATAGGAAGTTGTGGTGCATGTTCATGTTCATTGGACTCAACTAGAGGAGGGTGAGTAAGAAAAGATGGATTTTCATTCTCACTACTATCATTTGAAGAAGAAACCAAAATACACGGTCCATTTACATCTTGACAAAAGTTATCTTCTCTTATGAAGAGGTACAAGATCCCAAGTATTGTTCGCCATCAAGGAACGATATTCTTCATTCATTGTTGCATGCCAATTTGGATAGCTAGAAATTTCTACGAATGTTTCTAGATCACGAGTCTTTGAAACTTGAGCCAAAAGAGAGGAGGCTCATTGGAACTGTGAGTGTGTACAATGTTGATATGAAAGATCACCGACAAGAGCACCAACCGCTTTTCATGTTGTATGGACCTATATAGGAAGTTGTGGTGCATGTTCATGTTAAGTGGATTCAATTGGAGGAAGGTGAGTAGGAAAAGGTGAATTTTCATTCTCACTACGATCATTTGAAGAAGAAACCAAAATAGGAGCACTAGCAAAAAGGTTGGGAATAGAAGTTGGCACATTCGTTGAAGATGGCATGCATGTCAAAGATGGCACAAACATTGAATTATGCATGTATTGAAAGAGACATTCATCAATATTGAAATCTCTCTTAATAATAATTTTGTTTGAACGAGGTTGAACAAGTCTATAACCTTTGACATCTTCAAAATATCTAACAAAAATGCACTTTTCATTTTTAGGTTGCAATGCTTTCATTTTCTTATTAGGAATGTGAGCCTAAGCTCTAGGATCAAATATGCAAAAGTGGCTTACATTTGGTTCAATATTACTCCATACTTCTTTTGCATTGAGAATGTAGCAAGGAAGGTCTTCCACACATTGCAACATCTTCGCATGGTGGGAGACAATGAAATATTAGTCAAGTTGATTAATTAAACTTTTCCCCAAGTCTAACTTAGGAAAATGGTTTTTGATGTGTTATATTTTTCAATTGACTTTATTGAGCACCTTTTCTAAGGTTAAAGTGAAAAATAATTTAAGTGATGGATGTTTTAATCTTAGCCATCCATTTGGAGGGTGAGGGAGAGTTAATCTCAATCCTCCATCCTTATGAGATTAGGGTTTCACTTGCTCATGGAAGTATAAAGAATCGATTTGGCTAGAGGGGTGTATTATTCATTCGAGAGAGGGAGAACTTCATTGGAGTGAAGGGATTTTCCAAGGGTTTGTTGGAGAGAGATTACAGGGAGACAAATGAGGATTCTTCAAGGGATATTGGCACACTTCTTCATCTTGTTAGGGGCCACTACCTTCAGATTTGAGAGCCGTTGTACAAGGTGACGTAGAGGCTTACGCAGGGGCCACACATCTATGCAGAGGGTCAAGTAGAGGGAAGTACTAAGTTGTTCTGGTTTAAGGATGTGGGGAGATGTTGTACGTATGCTGTAGAGGTGAAAATATGAGAGTTTACTCAGTGATTTGGCTAGGTCAAAATTCTTTGTAAGAGATCTCCATATTTCTGCTACTAATAATAAAATCCACAAATCTTCTGCACTGGTTTTCCCTCTGGGGTTTTTCCAGGGACTATTTGTCCACAAATATTTGTGTACATGTGATGTGATTGTTTTTTTCTTCTACTGTTAAGTTCCTATTTATTAGTTTTCTACTGTGCAAATTTATCTGTGAAAATAACCTAGTTGTAACTAAAAATCAGAAATAGATTGTGGTTCATTTGTTGGGTTTAGGAAAATTCACATTTTGGTGATATCTTTTAAAGCCTTTGTGGGAGTGCGATTAACTATGTAATTTGCACAATTAACAACTTTTGCGCAAAAATGAGGACTTAAACCCTTAGAGTGGATCATACAATTTGCCATTTCTTTTAATGTGCAATTCTTTCTATCAACAAGACCATTTTGATGTGGTGCAGTAAATTGTAATTTTGTTGTTAACATAGTCACGTTCATTATCAGTTCTTAACTTTTGAAGTTAATGTCCATATTGTTTTTCTACAAGGGCATTGTGTGCCAAAAACATGTCGAAAAATTCACTTTTAAGCTTTAAGAAATAAACCCAAATGCATTTGGAGAAATCATAAATGAAAGTTAAGAAGTACTTGAACCCAAAGAAAGAGGTAGAAGGAAGCAAACTACACAAATCATTATGAACAAGTTGTAAGGGAGCCAGCGCATGCTAAGAGGCATGTTTATCAAAACCATGTCAATGATATTTGTCAAGAACACAACTGGAACAAACACCATATTTGAAAGAAATGAGAGGAAGACCAATCACAACATTTTGATTACGTAGTTGGTGCAATGAGTGACAGTTTAGATGACCAAATCGTTCATGCCGAAGTTTGCTCATGTTATCACTATGAATAATCAAAACTAATGGAAGAGATGATGACCCAAAGTTTTCAAATATGTACAACCTAGTAATATTATAAAAAAATCTAGTTGTTAGGATATGCTTAGGATATTTTAAATCCTTGATTACAATTTGGTGAGGTGAAAATTCTACTATTTTACCTTCACTTGAATGAGTGATTTGATATACTAATAGAAGGTTGCGGGAACAATTTGGAATACGTAATACATCATTAAGATGGATATCATCTAGATAACTTTGTTCTAGACCCTGCAACAATAAGAGATCTATCATTGCCAACAAATGTTTGTTTGGTGTTACATTATTTAAAAGTAGGAAAGATGCATTTATCCTTAGCCATAAGATAAGGTGTTTTATAATCAATAAGCCATTCATTAGAAGAAGAAGTAGATGTTGCATTGAAGGAAAAATCAGAGGTAGAAAGTGCATGTCCATGATAAGAAGAGTTAGAAGAAGGATTAAGATTGATGTTTTTTTTATTGCCACTTTTAAGGCTTCCTTAAAACATTTAGACTCCGGGTGACCATTTCGCCCACAAAAATTACAATGTTTCTTAGTGTTCTTACCTTTTGATTTCGATCCTTTATCGAGTAGGCATTGGTTGATAGTGTTTCGGACCCTTGTTTTGTTTGTTGTTGCGAGAATGTTGCTTCTTTGGATGCTTGGAGTCTTGCTTCTACTATGTTACTAAGACATGTACTTGCAATGCTGATCATTCCAAGATGCACAATATTATCTTTCTCTTTAATGAGAGAATCACAATAAGTTTCAAAGAGGGTATTTTATAAGTATCCCCTTAACTAATAAGTGCTTCTTTGTGGTGTGGAAAGTAGATACAAAAATAGAATAGGCATTGTCAAGCTTAGCAATGATATCATATGTAAGTTGTTCATCCTTTTTATGATTTTACGTTCTTCAAGTAAAAGTCTAAGTGTCTTAAACTTAAGTAGAAAATCTTAAATGCGAGAGAAACCACTAGTCTTTCGTGCAATCAATTGATTTTTGAGATGACGGGCTTGAATCTCATCGTGTTTACCAAACATTGTTTCTAGCTTTTTCCAATCTACATTTGGTTTCTCAATTCCTTGGAGGTGAAATTGTAAATCAATGGAGATAAACATTTCGATTAATCCACATGCACTGTCATTTTTATTATCCCATTTGACTTTCTTAATGGTTGAATAGGGGAAACATATATTCCCAAGGTAACTTGTTAAAGTCCCCTACTTTGTAATAAATCCACCATACGAATTTTCCATTGGAAACATTTTGAACTAGTAAGGGATCACTTGGACTAGTGATATGCCAATATGTAGGTAAGAGGGATTTAAAAGCAAAAACTAACTATCTAGATGGAAACAACTAAAAAAAGTCACTTTAAAAAATGAAAATGAAAATGGACTTTGAATGTCAAAGTTATGCCTTTTTGAAAATAATGCATAAAAATTAATCAAGGTGCCACATGGGAGGTGGAGGTTGATCTATGTGGTGATCGATGCACAATGAAATTGCTAAATTGTAAAAGTAACTTAAAAAAAATATATATTTTTTAACATTGATTCATGTTTATAATTTAAGTGAGATGCATTTTACAATAAAATTATCTTATAAAAGTAAGATGATTTACAAAAAGAAAGAATTAAACTCAATAACTTTATTTTAATAAAGTGATTTTCAACCAAGTGAATTATTAAAAAGATATACCAAATATTAGAAAGGAGATGAGTTTTATTTTTATTTTCTACCTTGAAGTGTGCAATTACCTTGAAAACCTTTGTTTTTTCTTACAAAATATCTTCAACACACAAAAACAAGCACATTTTTGGATTTTTTTCAAAACTTTATATGCTTGGGTTAGATCTTAGTTAGTTTATTTGGAAAATTTCACTTTTCCTTTTTGTTTCAGATTTGTCGAGATCACATAAAGCATAGGGAAAAAAGTTAAAACTGAAAAGAAAATACTTTCTACTCTGTTTTTTATTTACTGAGATTGCCCAAGGCACATGGAAACAATAATACATAGATTGGAAATGAAGTAAACTAGAAATAAAAACAGAAAAAAATCAAAATAAAATATTAAAACAATATGAAAGATATTCTAAAAAATGAAATGAAACTGTATACATTCGGATATGATACAAATGACATTATCTGAGGCAACCATAAACCTTTCTGGGATAAAAAAATGGTTTCCAACTAAAAATAATGCTCTGAATGCACATGGGCCATAAATGCTAAAAAATAGTAGAATCTAGAAGTCCTTTGATGCATGCAACGACACATGTTCAAGATTTCAATCAACAATGAATGAAGGTCTTCATAAGTGCTTAGATACAATATTTGATAAATATGGTATATCTGCACAGGTCAAACACCTTATAATAACCGCTCACACAAACAAATCAATATTAATATATATCAGTGTATCATGTATTTAAACCTCTCAAAGAGAGAAACAATCCATGACTCCAGCCAATGTAACCACTTGAAACAATATATTAATGTAAAAATAAAATAGTTTACATATGCATCTCTCATATTAACGTAACCACTTTTAAGTTTTAATAAATAAGCCCAAGTGCATATGGAGAAGTCATCAATGAAAGTTAAGAAGTACTTGAACCCAGAGAAATAGGTAGAAGGAAACAAACTACATAAATCCTTATGAACAAATTATAAGGGGGTCGAGGCATGTTTATCAAAACTATTTCAGTGATGCTTGTCAAGAACACAACTGGAACAAACACCATCTTTGAAAGAAATGAGAGGAAGAGTAGTCAGAACATTTTGATTATATAGTTATTGTAATGAGCGATAGTTTAGATGACCAAATCGCCCATGCAAAAGTTTGCTTATGTTATCACTCTGAGTAATCAAAACTAATGGAAGATATGATGATCCAAATTTGTCAAATATGTAGAACTTAGTAATATCATCAACAATTCTAGTTGCTAGGACATGCTTAGAATCTTTTAAATCCTTGATTACTATTTGTTGAGATGAAAACTCTACTATTTTACCTTCATTTGAACGAGTGATTTGATATGCTAATAGAAGGTTGTATGAAAGATCTGGAATATGTAATACATCATTAAAATGACCATCATCTAGCTAACTTTGTCCCAGATTCTACAACACTAAGATATCTATCATCGTCAACAAATGTTTGTTTGGTGTTACATTCATTAAGAACAAAAAATATGCCTTTATCCTTAGCCATAAGATAAGATTCTCTAGAATCAATAAGCCATTCATTAGAAGAAGTAGATGTTGCATTGAAGGAAAAATCAGAGGCAAAAAGTGCATGTACATGAGAAGAAGAGTTAGAAGAAGGATTAAGATTGATGTTGTTTTTCTTTATTGTCACTTTTAATGCTTCCTTCAAACATTTAGACTCCGAGTGACCATCTCACCCACAAAATTACAATGTTTCTAAGTGTTATTACCTTTTTTTTAGTTCCTTTATCACCATCGGGAATAGGCATTGGTTGAGAGGGTTTGGGACCATTGTTTCGTTTGCTGTTGTGAGGATTTTTCTTCTTTGGATGCTTGGAGCCTTGCTTCTACTATGCTACTAAGACATGTATCTGCAATGCAAATCATTCCAATATGCACAAGATTATCTCTCTCTAATGAGAGAATCACAAAAAGATTCAAAAGAGGGCATTTTATAAGTATCCCCTTAACTAATAAGTGCTTCTTTGGGGGTGTGGAAAGTAGATACAGAAATAGAATAGGGATTGCCAAGCTTAACAATGATATTATATATATGTTCATATTTTTTTTATTATTTTACATTTTTCAAGTAAAAGTCTAATTGTTTTAAACTTAAGTAGAAAATCTTAAATGCAAGATAAATCATTGGTCTTTAAAGAAATCAATTGATTTTTGAGTTTGTGGGCTTGATTCTCATTGTGTTTACCAAACATGGTTTCCAACTTTTTCCAAGCTACTTTTGGTTTCTCAATTCCTTGGAGGTGAAATTGTAGATCATTGGAGATGGAAATTTTGATTAATCCATATGCGTTGTCATTTTTACTATCCCATTTGATTTTCTTAATGGTCGAATAGGGGCAACATATGTTCCCAAGGTAACTTGGTAAAGTTCCCTACTTTGTAATAAATCCACCATACAATTTTTCCATTATAAGTAGTTTGAACTAGTAAGTAGGGTATCACTTGGATTAACGATGTGACAATATGCATGCAATAGGGATTTAAAAGAAAAAACCGATTGTCTAGATGGAAAAAGCTAATAAGAGACATTTAAAAAAAATGGCATTGAAAATGGACTTTGAATAAGTTATGCATTTTTGAAAAAAATGCATAAAAAATAATCTAGTTGCCACAGGGGAGGTGGACGTTGATCCATGTGGTAATGGGTGAACAATTAAATTGCTAAATTGTAAAGAGTAAAACGAGTTTCCCTCATTGTCTAACTTTATAATATAACTCATTTTTACGAATAAGTTATGTTTATAATGTAAGTGACCCACTTTTATAAAATAAGTGAGAATCATTTTTATAGTAAAGTTATTTTATAACTTAAAGTTGCATGTAAAACATAACTTAAAAAAAAACAAAACAATAAAGTTATTTTAAAAGTGGTTCATTTTTAAAATTTAAGTGAAATGCACTTCACAATAAAGTTATCTCATAACTTAGAGTTGTATGCATTTTTTTGAAAAGTAATTTACAAAAAGAAAGACTTAAACTCAAGAACTTTATTTTAAAAGAGTGATTTTCAACCAAGTGAACTATTACAAAGATATACCAAATGTTAGAAAGGAGATGAGTTTTATTTTTATTTTTATTCTTTGTCTCGAAGTGTGTAATTACCTTGAAAACTTTTGTTTTTTCCTACAAAAAAACTTCAAGATGACACATAAAAACAAATACTTTTTTGGATTTTTTTTTTTTCAAAACTTTATGTGCTTGGGGTTAGATATTAGTTAGTTTATTTGCAAAATGCTACTTTTCCTTTCTGTTTCTGATTTGTTGAGATCACATAAAGCGCAGGGAAAAAAACTTAAACATAAAAAAAAAAATCTGCTCTGTTTCTGATTTATTGGGATCACCTAAGACATGTGGCAAAGAGAATACGTAGATTGGAAAGGAAGTAAACTAGATATAAAAACATAAAAAAATCAAAATAAAATATTAAAACAGTATGAAAGATATTCTAAAAAATGAAATGAAATGGTGTACATCCTGATATTATATAAATGACATTATCTTAGGTAACCATAAACCTTTTTAGGCTAAAAAAATGGTTTCCAACTAAAAGTAATGCTCAAAATGCACAAGGGCGGTTCTTTTGGCCCATAAATGCTCAAAATAGTAGAATCTAGAAATCCTTTGATACATGCAACGACACATGTTCAATATTTCAATCAACAACAGATGTAAGTCTTCATAAGTGCTCTGATACAATGTTTGATAAACATGGTATATTCACATAGGTCAAACACCTTACAACAATCGCTCACACAAATTGATCAAATATTAGTAGATCAATGTATTATGTGGTTAAAATTATCAAAGAGGGAAACACTCCATGACTCCAGCCAATGTATCCACTTGAAACGATATATTAACGTAAAAAGAAAATAGTTTAAATATGCATCTCCCACAACCAATCATCAACAAATGACCCTCCATGCTTTTTAAATAGAGATCATGGACCATTTATGTGTTAAGTCACAAATCAAGTGTTGTTAGTATAAAAAATAAGTTGAATCATTGGAACATTTGATGCCCATAACATATCGTGATCATCGATTTAGTTATTTACAAAATCATACTAAAGAAACATACTTTACCTAAAGACACATTAGACCAAGTTGAAATTAACTAACTTCCATGTCCAAATATCCTAACAATCAATACAAAATTATGCATTTGATGTTAATGATTTGACTTCCCTTACGAGTCGATAGACTATTATCATTAAGACCCCATAGTGGTGTGATAGAAGTCTAGGTTGAAGAACCACAAGGTTCATTCATAGATACTAATTTAGTTTTGTAGAGGGAATTCCCTTGAAAAAGCATTAACACCACGAGTTATGGATACATAGAGGTGGTTTAGATCTATTAAAGAAGTTTTGCAAAAGATTGTGATTGTAGAGAGAATTGTGAATGTACCATGCGTTGTCTATTTTTTTGAGTGAATATGCAAGTGTATCCATCCAAGACGTAAGCACTACTAATGAAAATGAAAATTGGCTTGGTGGAAACCTATGGATTAAACCACTAAAACTTTGACCATTAAACCCCTTTTGGAAAGAAATGGCTCTTCATTGTTGTCTAATACAATTATCAAAATCATAGTTTAAATTTTTCGAATGTCAATGAATTCACTAAATGAGAGTATTTTCCATCTTTAACAACAAAACCAAAGAAATTATAGATCATAAAGTATGCTCTAACTTATCACCAATTAATGGAAATCAACTAGTGAAGGTGCTAAGAGGTCACGATCCAAATGAGAGGGTTTCCAAATTGAAGGAGTTTGAGCAAAGGTAATAAGTATAATTAAAGTAATTCAACATTTAAAATTAGACACATTCAAGAATCATAGTGCTGAATGCCAAGAGAAAATGCATTCTTTCCAAGTCCTTTAATGGTTAGTGTGTAGAATAAAACAAAAAGGCCCACACTCATGATGGGGATACTTAAATGAGTTAGGGGATAATATGAAATGAACCATAAATGAATGAATTAGATGGGCCCCAACCCTTAGGGAAGGTTGAATTGAAGTTCTCCCAGTGTGTACTAAACCAAGATAGATAAGAAAACACCATTACAAGCTATCCAAAATTCTCTTATCACAGATTTGATTTTGAGCTAGTTTTATCTTTATGATTTGGTAATTTTCATCACTTGTATATCTTGTTGATTTGACATAAGTTAAGTATGAAATTGTTAAGGACTTTCACATTCATCTTGAAGAAGATAGGGCAGATTTACTGCTGTAATTCTTGTTGTCATAAAGTGATTTTCAGATCCCATTTTGTTGGTAGCCAAATATTCATGTCGTTTCATTGATCTTTAAAACACAAGCATGACAAAGGAAATTTTTTTTAGCTACCTAATTTTGTCTACGAAGAGTTTGATTATGTTTTTTGAGTAATTTCTTGATTGATCATTTTTTTTTTGAGTTTTATTTGATCGATAAACATCTCGTTTACCCATTTCAATTTCATGACTTTCAAGCATGAAATTGAAATCTTCTTGTAAAACGCATTAAAGAAACTCTAAAGGCTTCTCTCCTTGTGAAACCAAATGAGCCTTTGAAACACTAAAAATCACAAAATGTTTAAGCTTGATGAGTATATGGTTATGTAAAATTTTTATAGCATAAGAATAAAACCCAATTGCAATTTATGTTATGATTTAATCAATTTTCAAAGTATTAGTTATTACTTTACCTTTAGTGATTTTGGTTCTAAATTTATGACATTACCTTATGACCCGAATAATGCTTTGAACTGTTATGTCATGATTTAATCAAAGTATTACCTGGCTAGTGACCGTGCTTTGAAACCATTACCTCTCTGTCATGTTCACCAATGATTGGATTCATTTCATTGTTTGGATGGTGCTTCGTAACCAGAGATTAGGTTCTTAGCAGGCGAGGTGGTTTTTGAGTGTTTTCGTCCTCTAGTGCGGGGGTTTAATCAACAATTAGGGTGGAAGTCATGGTACCATCCTCTTGAGATCTTAGTTTTCGGGTCACCTTTGACCATGCCGACTATACCATTTCTTTTGGGTTGGCTCAAACACAGACTCCTCCATTTTTCATCGTTTGGTATATCGTGCACAATATTATGGCTCCTGTAGTTAGGGTGGAGCCGAATGGCTCATAGGCTCTGATTTCTCACAACGATGCTGTAGATGACCTCGCCCTTTTCGGTTGGGTTAAATTTGTACAGTATTTTGAGGGTTTTAATCTAAAAGTCGCACAGGATTTTGCAAAGACTTTTGATGGTGCAAAATCAAAAGTAGGTGACCTGCAACTACAAGCAAATGAAGAATCCATAGCAGAGGCCACAGGTCTGTCACAGGAAGGGGACCATTGGTTCAAAAACCTGAAGATAAAAGGTACCCCATGGAATTTACTAATGGTATATAGGAAATCACGCTATAACGTTAAAGGTACACCCATCCAATTATTCAAAACTTGTTGGCATGGATTGTTGTTGATAATTAAACAGTTCGTCACACATGAGGGACGATATGGACTGATGTTTTTATTTCATGTGCGCCTATTGATGGTATTCCTAGGTTTTAAATTAAAATTTTCGTTTTTTTTTCTTAGAAGTCTCCAGAATATGTCCAGGTTATACCAAAGACAAAACCCCAACTCTGAATCCAGTCTATTCCACCATGGTTTAATTCGGGTTCTAGTTAATGCCCAGTTGCTAAAGATAGGAGATAGTTGGCAAAGTTTTCTTCTTAGCAATGGTTTTGTCTCAGTGCCATCTGAACCTGTTCATAGTTTACCTTTGTGTGTTGATGAGCCTATCGACACAAGCATATTGTCCCACTCTCTGCAAAGTTTTCGAGTTGAAATACAAGTCTCGAAAGACCCTGTATTAACCCCCGATACCCCTATTGATTTTCGTTCAATAACTGAGGTTACCTCCAAGGGCGAGGTCATCTACAGCATCGTCGTGAGAAGGGTTATTGAGAATTGTAGAGGTTTTCTCAATAACCCTCTGATTTCTCATAAACTAGAGTTGTATGCATTTTTTTTGAAAAATAATTTACAAAAAGAAAGACTTAAACTCAAGAAATTTATTTTAAAAGAGCGATTTTCAACAAAGTGAACTATTACAAAGATATACCAAATGTTAGAAAGGAGATGAGTTTTATTTTTATTTTTATTCTTTGTCTCAAAGTGTGTAATTACCTTGAAAACTTTTGTTTTTTCCTACAAAAAAACTTCAACATGACACATAAAACAAATACGGTTTTGGATTTTTTTTTTCAAAACTTTATATGCTTGGGGTTAGATATTAGTTAGTTTATCTGCAAAATGCTACTTTTCCTTTCTTTTTCTGATTTGTCGAGATCACATAAAGCACAGGGAAAACAACTTAAACATAAAAGAAAATATTTTTTGCTCTATTTCTGATTTATTGAGATCACCTAAGATGTAACATCCCGCTCTTACGCACTGAGCAAAATTATTCTTTGAGGACACTTGCTCGCAAGTGATCCGGATTATTATGCTATTAAAACATTGATTTTGATTATGAGGCGTTATGGGTTGATGTCATGTTGTTTTGCTGCATTGACATAGACATGTGCTATTGACTTGGTTTTACTGGGTGTGCAGGATTTTGGACTTCGAGGATGTAGAGACATCGATGGAACCCCTTGGACTTCGGATCAAGTTGAGGAGTGAACCATTGGGGTTTGATGGTTTATATGTGATATTAGTGCATCTGATTAGATGATATGATATGGATATATTTCTGACATGATTAGTTGATGATGCAAGCTGATGATAGCTTACCGACCAGACTCACATGTGGAGTAGAGGGGTCAGGCTCAACTACTAGAGATGTTGAGGGAGAGGTGTGGACAATAGCCCTGCCACAGCCTGCTAGCACTCCCGCCGTGGATCAAACTCTAGGTTAACGTTTACCTAGTTCGAGAGGACCCACGATGCCATGAGGGCAGACTATGACAGTCACTCACGATGATTCTAAGGGGTGCACAAAAATGCAGGGGCCTTATTCCTTAGAGGCCCTTAGTCTCCCACAAGTTCACCTGACAGAGTAGTGACTCCAAGGGTTTTTGATGTCTACCAAGTCAGTCAAGAGGCGAGTGGCACCCTTGGAGCACGTGCTACGTCCTGAAGGGAAAGTCACACAAGAAAAATGGAAAGAGGCAAATGGCACCCTTGGAGCACATAGTGCATCCAAAAGGGCACGTCGCGCAAGGGAAACAAATGAGGCGAGTGACACCCTTGGAGCACCTAGTGCGTCCTGAAGGGCATGTCACATTGTTAATGATAAGTGAATGAACCTAGATGGCCTTAGGATGAATAATGTGATAAGAAATTTTAAAAACAATTTCCCTAATAAATTATCGCCCAACATGAAAATTAAAGCCTAGGTCTAATTTATACT
>JZKD02S1674342.1:385407-405577 GCA_000966675.3 Picea glauca | reverse complement strand
GTAAAAGGAGGTTGCCCCCTCGAAGAGGCTTATTATCTGAGATTATCTCTTTTTCAAGGCGTTGAGTACTTTTCCTGAGGTTTTTATATGCTATATTGATGTTTGGTTCTTAACATCACGCAAGAAAAATGGAAAGAGGAGAGTGCCACCCTTGGAGCACGTAGTGCGTCCTCAAGGGCACATCGCACAAAGGAAACAAATGAGGTGAGTGGCACCCTTGGAGAACCTAGTGCGTCCTGAAGGGCATGTTGCATTGTTAATGATAAATGAATGAAACTAGATGGCCTTAGGATGAATAATGTGATAAGAAATTTCTACAACAATTTCCCTAATAAATTGTCGCCCAACACGAAAATTAAAGTCTAGGTGTAAATTATAATGGTGGCAAAATTTTTCTATCCTTATATATATATATATATATAATGATTATAATCTTCATTAATATTGTAACAAGAAGAGAGTAAGCAATTTAACTGATTCATAAAAATCTGTTGGGATAAAAAAAAAATGGGGAATTAATTGTTTTATTATATTATGATAATTTAAAATTATTAATTTAAAAGAGAAAAGGGAAAAAGTTAATTTCTACACCTGCCAAATTGAGTTCTAAATGAAAAGGGGAAAGAGGGAAATCTAAAATAATTAGGAAACTAGGAAAAGATGGAAACATAAAAATAAAAGGGAAACACAAGGGAAAAAGCATAAAGTCAAACTTAGTAAGGTATCTAGCATTTAAGAACTATCTAATTTAAATTGAACTAGCAAATTAATAATGGGGAAAGTCATTAAAACCTGTAAGGGAATTTTGGGACATCTAGGAGCGATTCTAGGAGTGAATCTAGGTGGGTGAGGGAAATAAGGGTAATTAATTAATTAAATAATTTAATTTATGGAGGAATGAAGGGGATGGGTGACACTTGTACGAGGAGGATTTTTAGGAATTAATTTATTAAACGTTAATTTAAATGGGATTTTGGGAAGGTAGAGGAGTTCTAAACTCTATATAATGGAGGGAGGAGAAGGAGGAAAGATCTCTTCTGTTTACGTAGCGTTACGCTGCAAAAATCTATACTTGACTGACTTAGCTTGTGGGAGTTCGGATACCCAACTCAGTGAGGAGTGGTAGCTTGACCATGCAAGGTGATTTGGGAGCTAGCTGAATCTCAGGATAGTGTGCATGGCCCCTTTGTGGCTTGGGGGGGCTAAGGGGGAAGACGAGTACCCATAGCATTGGCTGGGAGGTACCAGTGAAGTCTCATCTGTCGGCAAGCGAGATTTGCACGGAGCGCATGGGACATCAACTCAGAGCGGATGATCAAGCAACAATACACTTTCTTCATTTTTTGCATGGTAGATTGTAGTATGATTTTTTCTTTGGATCTACATGTTTATTTGGGTAAGGAAATTGATTGCCTTAGCGTTCTAGTTGGTGACAAAATATTTCCATAGCCTTTAGCTCGATGAGTGATTGATTCCCATGGAATTTGATTCCCTACATGTCTTGACTGCCCTGTGGTGTATTGATTTGTGAATATTATGGTTGTTGGCCTTTCGCCCCTAGCTTATCATTCCTCTCCTGAGCAGTCATCTAGGAGCTTGATCTACGGTCATCGCTTTGATGTTAATAGACCTATGGTTCTCAACACCCTACTTTTCTATGCATGGATGATGAGCGAAGGACATTCTTGTCAGCCGTCTACCTCCGTTGTTGTCCTTGGCTGATTGCTTGACTTGCGCCTTCTAGCCAAGACCTCTACGCATGGATTATCTTGTGTCCTTGTTGGTTTTTCTCTGTGCCTTGACTGATAGAATCCCTGCGATCATTCAATGACTTTTCCCAATAGATCCTTGTGGTTCTCTTACTGTCATCCACATTTGTATTGGTATTCTGGCAATGGAAAAACGAGTTGATTCATGTCTGTATTTTTGTATTGGTATTCTGGCAATGGAAAACGAGTTGATTCATGTCTACATTTTTGTATTGGTATTCGGACAATGGAAAAACAAATTGATTCATGTCTGCATTTTTGTATTGGTATTCTGGCAATGGAAAAACAATTAAATTCTCTGTTTGCATTTTACATTTGGTACCCTGGTAAGAAAGACAAAAACGTTTTTGTTTTCCTGTATGCGTTGGCATTGGCATCCTAGCAATGAAAAAGGGAAACCTTGGTTTATTCATCCCTCTCTGGTTTGCAAATCATTTTTACCTTTGGGACAAATTCCCCTTGAAGAAGATTGCGTCTTGCACTTAAGAATTTCTATTTTTATTACCTTTGTTTCCTGGCAATTTCGCCCCTCTTAGGTTTGCATTTCGTTTTTAATTTTGGGTTGATTTTCCCCTTGAAGAAGACTGGGTTTTTCAAAAAAAATTTACTGCTAATTGATGCCTTGTTGCCTGGCGATTTGCCAATTAAATGTGACTGTGTTTACTTCCTTAAAGACTTCAATTTTCCATTAAAAGGGTAGCCTGCGTTTTGCCGTTATGTAGCACAACGATTTTCCGTTTAAAAACGTGACTGATTTGTTGTAATTACCCATGATTTTTGCCTTTAGAATGTTGCCGGAGCTTGCTGTAATTACCCACGATTTTTTCCTTTAGAATGTTGCCGGAGCTTGCTGTAATTACCCATGATTTTTTCCTTTAGAATGTTGATTGATCTTGTTGGAATGACCACGAATTTACCAGAACAATTGATACATTTAATTGCCTTGTTAATTGCAATGTTAAATGCTATATTATTTGCCTTATTAATTGCTAGAACAATGGCTACAAAACTGTGAATGGTCAGCAGATTCCTACTTATTGATTTAATTCCACAACAAGTTAAATGGTTAACAGTTATGTAGATCGCCTTGTTATTGAGCTATTAATTGTTATGTAACTTCTATGTTAATTGCCTTGTTAAATTTCTACAACGATGTTAATAGTTAGCAGTTTCCTTCTCAATGATAGTAGACAACTAGCATTGTTAGTTCGTTCAATATAGCTAGACTACATGTTGAGATTTAATTGTTCATAAGTGTTATATGGGTAGCATTCTACATTAAGATTGTTAATATTGTTATTTAAGTAAATGGATAGTTGGATGGAGATTTTGGATTATTATAGAATTGTGCATTCAGGTTGTAATAATGACTAAAATTAGATTGGGGAGTAAAGTCTAGATTGCCAATTTGAGACCTGCTTACAATTGAGGTTAGATTGTATTTATAATTATAGTTCTAGTATTGATTACTTAGACTTGCTAGATTGATTGTATTAACGTTAATTTAGCGGGTGCATTAATGACTAATTGTAATTTAGATGTGCCCCGTTAGAATGGTAACACATGTTAAAATAGATTGTAATCAATAGCCATTTTAGACCGGGAAATTGGTTGGGTCATGGACGAAGTCGTGTCTTGGCTCGTGTTTCCCTGGTAGTCATCCTCTTGTGTCTCGTCAAACTTTTATGTAGGGTGTGAGTATAGTCTCCTTGTCAGTATTCAACTCCTAGCGCGTCAACATTTTCTAGAGTCCTTGGTCCACATAGGATGTGTTGCGCTAAGGTTATTGATGCGTCTATCACCTGGGGATGAAATGATTTCTGATGAGGGGATCATGGCGTGCCCGATTTGGATAGCGGCGAATGATAACTTGGCCGTAGTCGGTGACTTCTGTATGAGTGTTGTCAAGCGTTGTAAGTTTGTTTTTTCCCATGGGTTGAACACCTTCATGCATTTGGTTTGTGCATCTTGAGGTTCTAGTCTTTTTTCATCAACGTCATTGTGTCGGGAGGGGGATGTTTTTCCTTGGCTTGTAGGCATGGTCCTGTTGTGCTGTGTAGGTAGTCGTTTCTCCTTGTCTTAATGCATGTTTTTCCCCATTTCTCCTGTGCTAGTGCGTTGAGTCATAGTTTCCTATTGCCCAGACTGCATGCTTACGGTCATCGTCAGTGGTGAGGTAAACTGTTTTCGTCGTCACCTTCTTGCCTGAAACACAAAAGGAAAAAAATTTGCACCTCTGATTTGCTTGTAGTCGTAACGAATAAGACATTACATATGGTATCCGAGCGGGTTCAACCCTACAACTATGGATCGCCTTACCTTCCATTGCAGTCAACCTTTGAGTATCAACCTATCGTTGCTTAAAACTTTAAAGAGTTCTTTCAACGATCTCATTTAGAGGACCCTTAGAGGTTCACAACATGGTGTTGTGGAAGGAAGTGCGACACTTGCAGAGGTTTCTGCACCCTCGGAGTCAAACCCCCAAGGGGAGGGGTAAGTCCTTGGGATGGATTTGCTTGTTGTAAGGGATGATGATGGTCTGACAAGGCTCTTAAAGGTAATGTGAAAGGGCCTTGATTCACCATCGGTACTGAGAGGAGGCCAGGGCACCTGTACCCCTGAGGGTCCACAATGCGCCCTAGCTAGTACCATTATCATCCACTGATAACTCGAGAGAGTTGAGTTTTCGAATCCACGTGTGTGGCGGACGGATGTGCCATCGAGGCATGGTTGTAGGGAAAGGTGTTGTGCTTCATGCTTCATTATTACGACCTCCAGCTTGAAGGTCCGCAGGGTGGTATTTCAACTAAAGGGGAGTGCTCTTCTATGGCGGAAGATGCTCCTACCACATTTGAACATGGCCGTCGATGACGTGTCATGGGAACTATTCAAGGAACAGTTCCAGGAGAGATATCTTCTGAGGAATTTGTTGAGCATCCGCTCCACAAGCTCGATGCCTTGCGACAAGGCAACCTCAGGGGGCCGAGTACGAGGCCTGTTTTGGAGCTGCTTCGGTGTGCTCCGCACCCAAATAACCGAGAATTAACGATCAACAAGTTTGTGTTGGCCTTAGTGTTAGAATTAAGCTTCTACTTCAGTTACCAAGATTACTGGACTGAAGAAAGTACGTTGGAAAGTGGGCAGCCAGATTTCCAGTGCGATGACTGAGTGAAGAGGACTAGAGCATATTGATCAGTCGGATGCACTACCATGGGATATTTGGGAAAGGTCCATCGGATTCATGCAGCGGTGAATAATCGCCAGGCATAACACTAGTCAACTGTGCTCGAGATGTCAAGTATTGTCACTGACCAGACCCTTAGTATTTGATAGATCTCTGTGCTACCAAGAGTTTCATTTCTAGTGCAGTGCTAAAAAGGATTAAGTTAAAGGCAATCGAACAAGATGAGTTTAGCTTTGTAGAGATGGCTTTGGGAGCCAAATAGTGGGTTGGAGGAAAGGTTATGAGTTGTACCTTGACCTGGGAGATTTTGTCACCAGGGCCAACTTGTACGTCACGATCTTTGAATCTTATGACGTCGTGATCGGTATGGACTGGTTAGAATCGCATGAGGTGATACTCAACTGTAAGACGAAACAATTGAGCTTGGTCGATGATGAAGGACAAGGAATTGTTATTGTAGGTCAGAACCAAGGATTTTCCTCAATGTTCATCTCTTCTTTGTAGCTACGGAAGAGCATGCGGAAGGGGTAAAATATTTATGCGATCCTTGCGTTAAATGAGAAGGGAGTAGCAGAAGGTCTAGAACACCTTTCTGTGGTGAGAGAGTTTACCGACGTCTTTCTGATGAGTTACCTGGGATTCCTCTGGAGAGGAAATTGGAGTTTACTATAGACCTTAAACCAGGGATTGAACCAATAGCGAGAACGCCTTATCGGATGTCGACCCTAGAGTTACAGGAGTTGAGAATGCAACTGAAAGAATTGTTGGAGCTGGGAATGATACGTCCAAGTGTGTCACCGTGGGGTGCGCCTGTTATTTTCATATGAAAGAAGGATGGGTCATGGAGGCTCTGCATTGACTACCGTTAGTTGAACAAGGCAGCGATCAAGAATCGATATTCGTTGCCGAGGACTGACGATCTGTTCGATCAGATGATTTGCGATCAGGGTATCAAAAGTTACGGATCAAGGAGGATGATTTCCCTAAGACTGCCTTTAAGATGAGGTTTGGACATTACGAGTTTACAATTTTCCCATTTGGACTAACAAACACCCCATGGGTATTTATGAGTTTGATGAATGGGATGTTTCATGACTACTTGGACAAGTTCATCCAAGTGTTCATTTACAATATTTGATTTACTCTCAGATGACAGATGAGCATGATGAGCACTTACGCTTGGTGCTATAGTGTCTGCGAGAGCACAAATTGTATGGGAAGTTGTCCAGATGCTCATTTTATCAATCAAAGATTCACAACTTAGGGCATGTCATCTCTGGCGAAGGTATCTCCATGGATCCAACAAAGGTCAAGGCTATTATGGAATGGTCTACACCGATGAATGTATCGGAAGTGCATAGCTTCGTGGGTTGGGCCAAATACTATCGATGGTTTGTCGAGGGATTTTCAAAGATAGCAAATCTGATCACGGAATTGTAGAAGAAGAGAAAGAAGTTTGTTGGGACCAAGAAATGCATAAAATATTTTAGGAGGCTCAAGGAGCTGTTGACAACGACACCGATACTAAAGGTCCCTGACATGGACACAAACTTCTTGGTATGCACTAACACATCCAAGGAAGGATTAGGCAAAGTCTTGATGCAAGACGGTCGAGTGATCACTTACATTTAGAGGAAACCGAGAAGGCATGAGGAGAACTATGCAACGCATGATTTGGAGTTGTTAGCCATCGTATATGCCTTGAAGGTTTGGAGACACTACCTTTTTGGATGAAAATTGAACTAAAGACTAACCACTATGGACTACAACTCATCTTTACGCAAAGCGACCTGAATGCGTGACAACGATGTTGGTCGAAATTTCTTAGCGAGTACGACTTCGAGATTACTTACATAAAAGGAGCAGTGAACTGAGTGGCAGATGCATTGATTCGGAGACCACACATCTTTTTGGTGTTGCCTCTTTAGACGAATCTATGTGAAAAGATTCTAACTTTACAACGTGACGATGACTGGTACAAAGAGGTCGAGGGTTTTATCAGACAAAAAACAATGATGGTACCAAGGCTTGAAGGATTTTCATTTGATGACGATGGTTTATTGAGGTTTAAAAATCAGATTTACATACCACTGAATGACGATTTGAGGAGCTTGAACCTAAGTGAATCTCATAGAGCACTATACATGGCTCACTCGGGAGTCACGAAGATGAGGGAAGACCTTAAACCCTTATTCTTCTAGAAGGGAATGAAGGCCGACATAGTCAACTATGTGGCCATATGTCTAGAATGTCTAGAGGTAAAGGCTGAACCTAGACACCCAGCAAGATTACTACAACCACATGCTATTTCAGAATCGAAATGGGAGGTTATTTCGATGGATTTTATTGTTGGATTGCCACTGACGACAAGGAGACATGATTCCATTTTCTTAGTAGTAGACGCGCTGACGAAGAGTGCCCATTTTTTTTCCTATGCATATGACATATCAGGCACCTGACATAGCTAGAGTTTTCATCAGTGAGATTTTGAGGCTGCATGGCGTGCCTAAGAGGATTATATCCGATTGAGGATCGGTGTTTACTAGACAATTTTGGACAAGTTTCCATGAGGCCTTGGGAACCCAACTTAACTTCAGTACTGTGTATCATTTGGAGACTGATGGGAGACCGAACAAACAAACCATACCTTGGAGGACATGTTGCGCATGTACGTGATGGACCAACAAAAGCATTGGGAAGAATCTTGCCACTGGTGGAATTCGCTTATAAGAACAGTTACCAAAGAACCATTAAGATGGTGCCTTTTGATTTTCTTTACAAGCGACTGTGTTAGATGCCTTTGAGTTAGGATCAACTTGAGGATAGGGTCCTAGTGGGACCATAAGCGATCCAAGGAATGGAAGAGAAAATGTAAACAATAATAAAAAGGATTAAAGAAGCACAGGATCGGTAGAAGAGTTATGCCGATGCGCACTGTGTCAACCGTAGTTACGAGGTTGGTGATCGAGTCTTCTTGCTGGTTAAACCGCATAAGAGCTCGATCAAGTTATGGAAAGGGAGCTAATATTCTCTCCTAGGTTCATGGGACCTTGCGAGATCGTGGAAAGAAAGGGGCCCATGGCCTATCGACTAGCCTTGCCTAATTCCTTGAGGCATATGCACAATGTTTTTCCCATATCTATTTTGAGACATTATATTAATGATCCTACACACGTTATTGACATGAGTTCCTTGCAGGTGTCGAGCGAGGGGGATCTCACGGCTGAGCCAACCCACATCTTGGATCATCACATTCGACATCTACGACATCAAACAATAGATTAGGTCAAGGTCTAGTGGGACAACTATAGGCCGCACTCAGCGACCTACAAGGATGCATATGATATGTGCCAACAGTTTCCATTTTTGTTTGATAGATAGACTTATGATACTGTGATACACATTATTTCGACACTTATACTGTGAAACTTCGAGACAAATTTTGTTCAAAGAGGGGGTGTATGTAACATCCCGCTCTTGCCCACTGAGCAAACTTATTCTTTGAGGACACTTGCTTGCAAGTGATCCAGATTATTATGCTATTAAAACATTTATTATGATTATGAGGCGTTATGGGTTGAAGTCTTTTTGTTTTGCTGCATTGACATAGATAGGTGCTATTGACTCGGTTTTACTGAGTGTTCAGGATTTTGGACCTCGAGGATGCATAGGCATCGATGGAACCCCTTAGACTCTGGATCGAGTTGGGGAGTGAAGTATTGGGGTTTGATTGTTTTATATGTGATATTAGTGCATCTGATTAGATGATATGATATGAATATATTTATGACATGATTCGTTGATGATGCAAGCTCATGATAGATTGCTGACCAGACTCACATGTGGAATAGAGGGGTCATGCTCGACTACCAGAGATGTTGAGGGAGAGGTGTGGACAACAGCCCTGCCACAGCCTACTAGCTCTCCCGTTGTGGCTCGAACTGTAGGTTAACGTTTACCTGGTTCGAGAGGACCCATGATGCCATGAGGGCAGACTATGAGAGTCGCTCATGATGATTCTAAGGGGCACGCAATAACGCCGGGGCCTTATTCCTTAGAGGCCCTTAGTCTCCCACAAGTTCACCTGGTGGAGTATTGACTCCAGGGGTTTTTGATGTCTACCAAGTCAGTCAAGATGTGAGTAGCACCCTTGGAGCATGTGGTGCATTCTTAAGGGTGCGTCGCGCAAGAAAAATGGAAAGAGGTGAGTGGCACCCTTGGAGCACATTGTGCATCCTAAAGGGAACGTCGCGTAAGGGAAATAGATGAGGTGAGTGGCACCCTTGGAGCACCTAGTGCATCCTGAAGGGCACGTCGCGTTGTTAATGATAAATGAATGAACCTAGATGGCCTTAGGATGAATAATGTGATAGGGAATTTTTAAAACAATTTCCCTAATAAATTGTCACCCAACACGAAAATTAAAGTCTAGGTCTAAATTATACTAGTGGCAAAATTTTTCTATCCTTTTATATATATATATAAATAAAAATTTAAATAAACAATGATGATAATATTCATTAGTCTAGTAATAAGAAGGGAGTAAGCAATTTAATTGATTCATAAAAATCTGTTGGGATAAAAAAAAGGGGGGGAATTAATTGTTTTATTATATTATGATAATTTAAAATTATTAATTAAAAAGAGAAAAGGGAAAAAGTTAATTTCTAAACCAGCCAAATTGAGTTCTAAATGAAAAGGGGAAAGAGAGAAATCTAAAATAATTAGGAAACTAGGAAAAGATGGAAACATAAAAAGAAAAGGGAAACACAAGGGAAAAAGTAGAAAGTCAAACTTAGTAAGGTATCTAGGATTTAAGAACTTTCTAATTTAAATTGAACTAACAAATTAATAATGGGGAAAGTCATTAAAACCTGTAAGGGAATTTGGGGACACCTAGGAGTGATTCTAGGAGTGACTCTAGGTGGGTGAGGGAAATAAGGGTAATTAATTAATTAAAGAATTTAATTTATGAAGGAATGAAGGGGATGAGTGACACTTGTATGGGGAGGATTTTTAGGAATTAATTTATTAAACATTAATTTAAATGGGATTTTGGGAAGGTAAAGGAGTTCAGAACTCTATATAATAGAGGGAGGTGAAGGAGGAAAGATCTCTTCTGTTTGTGCAACGTTACGTTGCAGAAATATATACTTGAATGACTTAGCTTATGGGAGTTGGGATACCCAGCTCGGTGAGGAGTGACAACTCAACCTTGCGAGGCGAGCTGGGAGCTAGCTGAATCTCTGGATAGTGTGGGTGGCCCCTTTGCAGCTTGAGGGGCTAAGGGGGAAGAAGAGTACCCGTATCATTGGCTAGGAGGTACCAGTGAAGTCTCATCGGTCGACAAGCGAAAGTTGCATGGAGCACGCGAGACATCAACTTAGAGTGGACGATCAAGCAACGATACACTTTCTTCATTTTTTTCATGGTAGATTGTAGTATGATTTATGCTTTGAATCTGCATGTTTATTTGGGTAAGAAAATTGATTTCCTTAACATTCTAGTTGGTGATTGAATCTTTCCATAGCCTTTAGCTTGATGAGTGATTGATTCCCATGGCCTTCGATTCCCGACATGTCTTGACCACCCCGTGGTGTATTGATTTGTGAAAATTGTGGTTATTGGCCTTTCGTCCCTAGCACATCAGTCCTTGCTTTAGCAGTCGGCCAGGATCTTGATCTACGGTCGTTGATTTGGTGTTAATAGACTTATGGATCTCAATGGCCTTCTTTTCTATGTGTGGATGATGAGTGAGGGATGTTCTTGTCAGTCGTCTACCTCTGTTGTTGTCCTTGGCTGATTGCTTGACTTGTGCCTTCTAGCCGAGACCTCTGCGTATGGATTATCTTGCGTCCTTGTTGGTTTTTCTCTATGCCTTGACTGATAGAATCCCTGTGATCATTCAATGACTTTTCCCAGTAGATCCTTGCGGTTCTCTTACTGTCATCCACATTTGTATTGGTATTCTTGCAATGGAAAAATGAGTTGATTCATGTCTTCATTTTTGTATTGGTATTATGGCAATGGAAAATGAGTTGATTCATGTCAACATTTTTGTATCGTTATTCAGGGAATGGAAAAACGAATTGATTCATGTCTGTATTTTTGTATTGGTATTCTGGAAATGGAAAAACAATTAAATTCTATGTCTGTGTTTTACATTTGGTACCCTGGTAGGAAAGACAAAAACATTTTTATTTTCCTGTATGCGTTGGCATTGGCATTCTGGCAGTGAAAAAGGGAAACCTCGATTTATTCACCCCTCTCTGGTTTGCATCTCGTTTTTACCTTTGGGGAAAATTTCCCCTTGAAGAAGACTGCATCTTGCACTTAAGAATTTCTGTTTAGATTACATTTGTTTCCTGACAATTTATCCCCTATCAGGTTTGCATTTCGTTTTTACTTTTGGGGCAATTTTCCCCTTGAAGAAGACTACGTTTTGCAAAAAACATTTACTGCTAATTGATGCCTTGTTGCCTGGTGATTTTCCAATTAAATGTGACTGTGTTTACTGCCTTAAAGACTTTGATTTTCCATTAAAAGGGTAGCCCGCATTTTGCTGATATGTAGAACAATGATTTGCCATTTAAAAACATGACTGAGTTGTTGTAATTACCCATGATTTTTGCCTTTAGAATGTTGCCGGATCTTGTTGTAATTACCCACGATTATTACCTTTAGAATGTTTCCGAATCTTGTTGTAATTACCCATGATTTTTGCCTTTAGAATGTTGACTGAGCTTGCTGGAATGACCATGAATTTACCAGAAGAATTGGTATAGTTAATTGCCTTGTTAATTGAAATGTTAAATGCTATATTATTTGCCTTATTAATTGCCAAAACAATTGCTACAACACTGTGAATGGTCAGCAGATTCCTACTTATTGATTTAATGCCACAACAAGTTAAATGGTTAAGAGTTATGTAGATCACCTTGTTATTGCGCTATTAATTGTTATGTAACTGCTATGTTAATTGCCTTGTTAAATTTCTACAACAATGTTAATAGTTAGCAGTTTCCTTCTTAATGATAGTAGATAGCTAGCATTGTTAGTTTAGTCAATATAGCTACACTACATGTTGAGATTTAATTGTTCATAAGTGTTATATGGGTAGCATTCTACATTAAGATTGTTAATATTGTTATTTAAGTTAATGGCTAGTTGGATGGAGATTTTGGATTATTATAGCATTGTCCATTTAGGTTGTAATAATGACTAAAATAAGATTGGGGATTAAAGTCTAGATTGCCAATTTGAGAACTTCTTACAATTGAGGTTAGATTGTATTTATAATTATAGTTCTAGTATTGATTATTTAGACTTTCTAGATTTATTGTATTAACGTTAATTTAGCGGGTGCATTAATGAATAATTGTAATTTAGATGCACCCCATTAGAATGGTAACATATGTTAAAATAGATTGTAATCGTTAACCAGTTTAGACTGGGTGATTGGTTGGGTCATGGATGAAGTCGTGTCTTGGCTCGTGTCTTCCCTAGTAGTCATCCTCTTGTGTCTCATTGACCTTTTGTGTGGGGTGTGGGTATAGTCTTCTTGTTAGTATCTGGCTCCTAGCGCATCAGTGTTTTCTAGAGTCCTTGGTCCACATAGGATGTGTTGCACCAAGGTTATTGACGTGTCTATCACCTGGGGATGACATGATTCCTGATGAGGGGATCATGGTGCACCCGATTTGGATAGCAGCGAAAGATAACTTGGCCAAAGTCAGTGCCTTCCGTATGAGTGTTGTTGAGCGTTGTAAGTTTTTTCTTGCGCATGGGTTGAACTCCTTCATGCGTTTGGTTCGCGCGCCTTGAGGTTCTACTCTTTGTTCATCAACGTCATTGTGTCGGCAGGGGGATGTTGTCAGTTGGATTGTAGGCGTGGTCCTCTTGTGCTGGGCGGGTAGTCATTTCTCCTTGTCTTAACACATGTTTCACCTCGTTTCTCCTGTGCTAGTGCATTGATTCATAGTTTCCTGTTGCCTAGACTGCATGCTTACGTTCATCATCAGTGGTGAGGTAAACTGTTGTCGTCGTCACCTTCTTGCCCGAAACACAAAAGGAAGAAAAAAAATTTGCACCCCTTCTTTACTTGTAGTCGTAACCAAGGGGACATTACATAAGACATGTGGCAAAGAGAATACGTAGATTGGAAATGAAGTAAACTAGATATAAAAACATAAAAAAATCAAAATAAAATATTAAAACAATATGAAAGATATTCTAAAAAATGAAATGAAACTGTGTACATCCTGATATGATATAAATGACATTATCTTAAGTAACCATAAACCCTTTTGGGATAAAAAAAATGGTTTCCAACTAAAAACAATGCTCAAAATGCATAGGGGCAGTTCTTTTGGCCCATAAATGCTCAAAATAGTAGAATCTATAAGTCCTTTGATGGATGCAATGATGCATTTTCAATATTTCAATCAACAACAGATGTAGGTATTCATAAGTGCTCAGATACAATGTTTAATAAACATGGTATATTTACATAGGTCAAACACCTTACAACAATCTCTCATAAAAATTGATCAAATATTAGTATATCAATGTATTATGTGGTTAAAATTATCAAAGAGGGAAACAATCCATGACTCCAACCAATGTATCCACTTGAAACAATATATTAACATAAAAAGAAAATAGTTTACATATGCATCTCCCACAACTGATCATCAACAAATGACCCTCCATGCTTTATAAATAGAGATCATGGACCATTTATGTGTTAAGTCACAAATCAAGTGTTGTTAGAAAAAAAAATAAGTTGAATCATTGGATCATTTTATGTCCAGAACATATCGTGACCATCGATTTATTTATTTACAAAATCATACTAAAGAAACATGCTTTACCTAAAGACACATTAGACCAGCTGAAATTAACTAACTTCCATGTCTAAATATTCTAACAATCAATACAAAATTATGCATTTGATGTTAATGATTTGACTTCCCTAACGAGTCTATAGACGATTATTATTAAGACCACATAGTGGTGTGATAGAAGTCTAGGTTGAATGACCACAAGGTTCATTCATAGATACTAATTTAGTTTTGTAGAGGGAATTCCCTTGAAAAAGCATTAACACCACGAGTTATGGATACATAGAGGTGGTTTAAATTCGTTAAAGAAGTTTTGCAAGAGATTGTGATTGTAGATAGAATTGTGAAAGTACCATGAGTTGTCTATTTTGTTGAGTGAATATGCAAGTGTATCCATCCAATACGTAAGCACTACTAATGAAAATGAAAATTGGCTTGGTGGAAACCTATGGATTAAACCACTAAAACTTTGACCATTCAACCCCTTTTGGAAAGTAATGGATCTTCATTGTTGTCTAATACAATTATCAAAATCATGGTTTAAGTTTTTTGAATGTCAATGAATTCACTTAATGAGAGTATTTTCCATCTTTAACAACTAAAAAAAAGAAATTATAGATCATAAAGTATGCTCTAACTTATCACCAATTAATGGAAATCAACTAGTGAAGGTGCTAAGAGGTCATGATCCAAATGAGAGGGTTTCCAAATTGACGGAGTTTGAGCAAAGGTAATAAGTATAATTAAAGTAATTCAACATTGAAAATTAGATACATTCCAAGAATCAAAGTGCTGAATGCCAAGAGCAAATGCATTCTTTCCAAGTCCTTTAATGGTTAGTGTGTAGAATAAAACAAAAATGCCCACACTCATGATGGGGATATCTAAATGAGTTGGGGGATAATATGAAATGAACCATAAATGAATGAATTATATGGGCCCCAACCCTTAGGGAAGGTTGAATTGAAGTTCTCCCAGTGCATACTAAACCAAGATAGATAAGAAAACACCATTACAAGCTATCCAAAATTCTCTTATTGTAGATTTAATTTTGAGCTAGGTTTATCTTTATGATTTGGTAAATTTCATCACTTGTATATCTTGTTGATTTGACATAAGTTAAGGATGAAATCGTTAATGAATTTCACATTCATCTTGAAGAAGATAGTGCGGATTTACTGCTGTAATTCATGTTGTCTTAAAGTGATTTTCAGATCCAGTTTTGTTGGCAGCCAAATATTCATATCGTTTCATTGATCTTTGAAACACAAGCATGACAAAGATTTTTTTTATTAAATACATAATTTTGTCTATGAAGAGTTTGATTATGGTTTTTGAGTAATTTCTTGATTGATCATTTTTGTTTTGAGTTTTATTTGATCGATAAACATCTCTTTTACCCATTTCAATTTCATGTCTGTCAAGCATGAAATTGAAATATTCTTGTAAAATGCATTAAATAAACTCTAAAGGATTCTCTCCTTGTGAAACCAAATGAGCCTTTGAAACACCTAAAATCACAAAATGTTTAAGCTTGATGAGTATATGGTTATGTAAAAAATTTATAGCATAATAATAAAACCCAATCACAATTGATTTATGTTATGCTTTAATCAATTTTCAAAGTATTAGTTATTACTTTACCTTTGGCAATTTTGGTTCTAAATTTATGACAGTACCTTATGACCTGAATACTGCTTTGAACTGTTATGTCACGATTTAATCAAAGTATTACCTGGCTAGTGACGGTGCTCTGAAACCATTACCTCTTTGTCATGTTCACCAGAGATTGCATTCATTTCATTGCTTGATGGTGCTTCGTAACCAAAGATTAGGTTCTTAGTAGGCGAGGTGGTTTTTGAGTGTTTTCATCCTTTGGTGTGGGGGTTTAATCAAAAGTTAGGGTTTTAATATGGAAGTCGCATAGGATTTTTCCAAGCCTTTTGATGGTGCAAAAGCCAAAGTAGGTGACCTGTAGCTATAAGTAAATGAAGAATCCATAGTACAGGCCACGGGTCTGTCGTAGGAAGGGGACTGTTGGTTAAAAAATCTAAAGATAAACGATATCCCATGGCATTTACTAATGGTATCAAGGAAATCGTGCTATAACATTAAAGGTACACCCATCCAACTATTCAAAACTCATTGGCATGGCTTGTGGTTGATAGTTAAATAGTTAGTCACATGTGAGGGATGATGTGGACTGGTGTTTTTATTTCATGTGCACCTATTGATGGTATTCCTGGATTTTAAGTTAAAATTTTCATTTTATTTTCTTAGAAGTCTCCAGAATATGTCCAGGTTATACCAAAGACAAAACCCCAACTCTGAATCTAGTCTATTCCACCATGGTTTAATTCGGGTTCTTGTTAATGCCCAGTTGCTAAAGATAGGAGATAGTTGGAAAGGTTTTTTTGTTAGGAATGGTTTTTTATCAGTGCCATCTAAACCTGTCCATAGTTTACCTCTGTGTGTTGATGAGCCTACTAGCCCAAGCATATCGTTCCACTCTCTGCAAATTTTTCGAGTTGAAATACAAGTCTCGAAAGACCCTATATTACCCCACGATACCCCTATTGATTTTCGTCCAATAACCGAGGTCACCTCCAGAAGCGCAAATTCGTTCCGAAGAATAATTTCCTCAGTCTTATATCTTATTCAAATTTTGTTTCAATATTTAAACTTTCATTTTCACAAGGCTTTATGAAAACGTTGTATCTGTACATACCAACTGTATATAGATAGATAGATAGATAGATAACTTTTACATTTCTTAGTCACTTTAGTATTTTCATTGGCTAACAGAGCCATAAAACCCATTAGGGTAGGTTATTCTAAATGGATTGGGTTAACTAGACAACCCCAGACTAGATCTTCCCTTGCAGTTGACGGTGTGTCATAAACGACCATCAACAAATGGTGCTAGAAGGATGACTGATAAAATTAAATTAATGAATGTTTTAGTTTCAAATTATTATTTTTAATCATTTAATTTCTTCGCCCATAGTTATTTCTAATTCATTATCTATCTTTCGGTAAGGTCATCCACGTGCTTAAGGGCTAGTTAGATGACAAGCTAACTCGGAGCCAAATTCTTTATTTTCACATTACAACAATGGCTCTTGCCCAAATTTTTGTATGGGGACATGTTTTTAATCTCCCATCTGTTAACATTCCTAGTAAGACACTTTATCTCTTGTCAGAACTTACATTGGACGGAGAAGGGAGTACATCCACAGAAGATCATCTTTGTATTTTTTTTTTATAAATGTTTAAAACATAATATCATTGATCCTAATGTTATATGTAGATTGTTTTCCTTCACTTTCTGAGGTCGGGTTAAATATTGGTTCGAATCTTTTCTGGCTAATTCAATTCATTCTTTGTCTGAGTTTGTAATTGATTTTTTATTAGATTTCAACAATTATGATTATGATGAATTAAGTGAAGAATTAAGTTGTTTAAGGAAAGAAAATGATGAATCATTTAATGATTTTTCAATTAGGTTCATACATGTTTGTACTAGATTCCCTTTGAAAGAAATGCCTGTTATTGATGAATGGTTTCAATATCTTGTTTCTCTCTCACACAAGCAAGATAAATTAATTGTTAACCAATCTGAATTGAGGACTAATACTCAATCTCAAGATGGTTTAAAATTTCATGATGATATTGAAGTCATTAAGGAACCACATTTTTTTTCAACTTCCTTCATTTTGGCAGATCAAGAGTAGAATGACATTTTAAAAGATGTACTTTCCACTTCTGATGTTTCTTTGTCAACAATGTCTTATTCTATTGAGGAAGGAACCTTGAATTTAAAGGGAGATCCAGGAGTAACAGATGGTTGGAATTTTTGGGAGAATGGACCAGTATTTTCGAAGAAGAATATGAAATTCCAGATTGCTTAATGGATTTTGTTGTGTGAGTAAAAGGGTTTTGTTTTCATTATAATATATTTTTATTATGGTTCATATTATTTGAGTAATTGATTATGCATTGATTTAAATTAGCTTTAGTCTGTTTTATCAATACATGATTAATTGTTATCATTTATGTACTAATTTTGTCAATCTTTAACAGTCTATTATCCCAATTATCTTGGTCTTGGTGATTGTATTATTTTGATACAAATATTGTATTATATTGAGTTTATTCATGTAATTCGGATTTGTAAAGATAATTGTTCAATTGAGATTTTTCTTATTGTCGATTAGTCTATTATATCTTCACTAAGAATCATGATTTGAAAATTGTTGTTTCTGCATTTTAAATAAGATTTAAATTGTCAGTCAAAGTGATTTTTATCTTGACACTGTCACAATCTTAGAATTACACAACCTTATGCTATAGATTTCTCTTAACATACAGGTTTTTGGAGAAACGTTATACAGGAAGGCACAACCAAAATTTCTCTTTAAATACTGGCCAATTATAGGTTAATACTTGGAAAGAATGCCAAAAGAAAATGCATTCTTTCCAAGTCCTTTAATGATTAGTGTGTAGAATAAAACAGAAAGGCCCACACTCATGATGTGGATATTTAAATGAGTTGGGGTATAATATGAAATGAACCATAAATGAATGAATTAGATGGGCCCCAACCCTTAGGGGAGGTTGAATTGAAGTTCTCCCAGTGCGTACTAAACCAAGATAGATAAAAAAACACCATTACGAGCTATCCAAAATTCTCTTATTGCAGATTTGATTTTGAGCTAGGTTTATCTTTATGATTTGGTAAATTTCATCACTTGTATATCTTGTTGATTTGACATAAGTTAAGGATGAAATTGTTAACGAATTTCACATTCATATTGAAGAATATAGGGAAGATTTATTGCTATAATTCCTGTTGTCATAAAGTGATTTTCAGATCCAGTTTTGTTGGCAACCAAATATTCATATCATTTCATTGATCTTTGAAACGCAAGCATGACAAAGGAAATTTTTATTAGCTACCTAATTTTTTCTACGAAGAGTTTGATTATGGTGTTTGAGTAATTTCTTGATTGATCATTTTTGTTTTGAGTTTTATTTGATTGATAAACATCTCGTTTACCCATTTCAATTTCATGACTGTCATGCATGAAATTGAAATCTTCTTCTAAAACGCATTAAATAAACTTTGAAGGATTCTCTCCTTGTGAAACCAAATGAGCCTTTGAAACACCTAAAATCACAAAATGTTTAAGCTTGATGAGTATATGGTTATGTAAAATTTTTATAGCATAAGAATAAAACCCAATCACAATTGATTTATGTTATGCTTTAATCAATTTTCAAAGTATTAGTTATTACTTTACCTTTGGCGATTTTGGTTCTAAATTTATGACATTACCTTATGACCCGAATACTGCTTTGAATTGTTATGTCACAGTTTAATCAAAGTATTACCTGGCTAGTGATTGTGCTCTGAAACCATTACCTCTTTGTCATGTTCACCAGATATTGCATTCATTTCATTGTTTGGATGGTGCTTCATAACTAGAGATTAGGTTCTTCGCAGGTGAGGTGGTTTTTGAGTGTTTTCGTCCTCTGGTGTAGGGGTTTAATCAACAATTAGGGTTTTAATCTGGACGTCACACATTATTTTTCCAAGCCTTTTGAGGGTGCAAAATCCAAAGTAGGTGACTTGCAGCTTCAAGAAAATGAAGAATCCATAGCAGAGGCCACGGGTCTATCGCATGAAGGGGACCATTGGTTCAAAAATATGAAGACAAACGATATCCCATGGAATTTACTAATGGTATCTAGGAAATCGCTTTATAACGTTAAAGGTGCACCCATCCAATTATTCAAAAATCGTTGGCATGGATTGTTGTTGATAATTAAATAGTTCGTCACATGTGAGAGATGGTATGGACTGGTGTTTTTATTTCATGTGCGCCTATTGATGGTATTCCTGGGTTTTAAGTTAAACTTTTCATTTTATTTGCTTAAAAGTGTCTAGAATATGTCCAGGTTATACCAAAGACAAAACCCCAACTTTGAATCTAGTCTATTCCACCATGGTTTAATTTGGGTTTTGGTTAATGCCCATGTCACATACCCACTACCTCAATCATATTTTTCTGGACTTCTACAGAATCCAAGCCCCCAAATTATCTACGGAGGTCTAGCGCAAGCTAGCTCTTTCTCTCTCTCTCTCTCTCTCATGTGATCGCGGGCCATGATCATAGGTCAAATAATTAGGGTGCCTCTTTGTATTTCGTGCCTCGGCACTACAGGAATGTCGAATTGTTCTGCATTGCAACCGCCGAACCTCGATAGGGCTAGTGACTGGCCAACAGGGATGAATCCCTATAGGGTTAGAAACCAACCAATGAGAATAGGCCCCGTCGCACGGTTAAGGGGAGTACAGGTGGCAGAGGGGG
>JZKD02S1674342.1:369424-380049 GCA_000966675.3 Picea glauca | reverse complement strand
GCCTTCTCTACCTTGATGTAGGGTACATATCTCAATAAGTCAAGGAATTTGTTGACATATTCCTCTATAGTGAGTTGCCCCAGTTTGAGTTCATAAAACTCTTTAGCCTTCTCGTTGAAATATCTTTCCGACAAATACTTTTTCCGGAAGTACTTTTCAAACTGTTTCCAAGACAGGTCCTCCTCGTGGACCCCTTTCATATTCTTAATATCTTCCCACCAGATGGAAGCCTTTCCATTCAGATTGAAAGTGGCCACTCGGGCCTTCAAATTCTCTGAAAAATCATGGACTCTGAAATATTTCTTCAGTCCAAGTAACCAGGCCTCGGCTTCCTCTCCCTTCTTTATCTCACCGTCGAAGGAGGGAGGTTTGGCCTTTCTGAATTCCTCAAATTTATGACCCCTGGAAGTCTTTTGCTTCTTCTGTTTTCTTCGAGAATAGGAACTGGTCCTGCTGCTGGAAGAGCCTTCTGAATCGCCAACTTCCTTCTCAGAGGAATCATCTGGCACTGATCCTTTACCTCTGGGGTGGAACTTTCTTGAGGTGCTCCTCTCAGTATGGCCACTGATACGACCATGTTTCTGCATCTCGGGTTCATGCTGCATTTGTCGTTGTAGGTCGGATAAGCTCTGCAGTAAAACAACATTAATTTCAGTTTGCTTTTCTTGTTCTTTCATCATCCTTCATTGTCGACCTTGTAGCTTTACAATTCAACCCTGAGACTCCTCACAGTCTCATCTAGATCTGGAGGGGTTCCTATTACTCTTCTTTCGTCAGAATATTCGTCTCTATTGTGGGATCCTTCTCCCATCTCTTGGTGAGTCACCATTTTCTGCGTCTATAAATACCCGCGGCTGATCGTCTGCTTGGGTGAAAAGACAAACGCTAGTTGTTAGTCAAGAGTTTAGATACATTTTTTTTCTTATAACCTGCGCATAAATTTATAACTCTTTCACATGCATACATAGTCGGGTTCTCGTTTCCAAGTTTAATCCTGGACAAGAGAGTTAATTTAGGGGGTTACTCCTTGTAGGAGTTCTTCAAAAGGAGCTTACATGCGCAACTCGTTCATGAGCCCAATCAGGCCAAGTGTTGTAACCATTCTCTAATACCACTTTGTCACATACCCACTACCTCAATCGTATTTTTCTGGACTTTTGTAGAATCCAAGCCCCCGAATTACCTACGGAGGTCTAGCATAAGCTAGCTCTCTCTCTCTCTCTCTCTCTCTCTCATGTGATCGCGGGCCGTGATCATAGGTAAAATAATCAGGGCGCCTCTTTGTATTTCGTTCCTCGGTGCTACAGGAATGTTGAATCATTCTACATTGCAACCGTCGAACCCCTACAGGGCTGGTGACTGGCCAATAGGGATGAATCCCTACAGGGTTAGCAACCAGCCAATGAGAATAGGCCTCGTCGTATGGTTAAGGGGTGTACATGTGGCAGAGGGGGAAATGCGACATGGTAGTTGACAGGATAGGAGGGGGCCTGACTTCACATGCCACACTATTCCAGACCCCCCCTATTAAAGTCAGAATGGCAAGGGGGGTCCGGAATTTTCCTGAGCACTGTTGATCAAGGTGAATTAATCTCAACTGTTCGAGAGTTGCACGTCCGATTTCGGACCCCCCCCCCACCGTTAAAGGTAGAAAGGAAAGGGGGCTCCAAAATGAAGCCTCAACCGTAGATCTGAGCGGGTGGACTTTGGCCATTCAGATCTGCTCACCACTTACCCTAAGGCATATTCGCCCCCCAGCTTAAAGTTGACGTCTCTTCCTCTCTTATAACGGTCCGTACAGACCCTGAGATCCTTCGAAAGAATCTCGTCTGTTCATTGGGATTTATCATCACGAGAGTCTGAAATCTCGATCACGGGACTCCTAGATTCTCAATCCTCGATTTCCCGATGCGGTTAATTTCTCGACACATAGCCTCTGTAAATTGGATGGTCCAGATATGTCCCGGGATTTCCACCATGGAAAGTCCCGATTTCTCGTCACCATGACTCCCAATCCCACGATTCCCGATTTCCCGAAATGGGTAATCTCATGACAAGTGGCCTCCTTAAATCGGACAACCCAAATCTATTTCAGGGTTTTCACCATGGAAAGTCCTGAACTCTCGTCACCAGGACTCCTGAGTCTGCGATTCTCGATTTCCCAAAATGGGTAATCTCATGTCACATGGCCTCCTTAAATCAAACGACCCAAATCTATTTTGGGGTTTTCACCATGGAAAGTCCCGAACTCTCGTCACCAGGACTCCCGAGTTCGCAATTCCCAATTTCCTGAAATGGGAGATCTCATGACACATGGCCTCCATTATTCGGACGATTCAGATCTATCATGGGGCTTTCGGCCCTATCCAGTAGGGATTTAACCCTCAGGTAACTCCTGACAGATCCAACAACTGTCGGGTTTTCCAGCCGAGATCTGATGGCTCAGATTGGTTCTTATCCGTGCATTCTTCCATGACTCCTTGGACGTGGAAAAATCAATGGTCCAGATACTCTCAGGGACCTTGGAGATCTACGGTCCCGATTTCTTCACTACCCACGAAGACACATAAAACAAAGGGGTAAGGCATTTAACATCCTACTTAATCCTACCAATCTAAAGGTCATGTGTGACCATAGGTTTCCCGATGGAATCTCATCTGTCGATTAATACCTATCAGGGTTAAGGCACTTAACACCCCATTTTCTTCTTCCGATCTGATGGTCGTGAGTGACCCCAGATCTCTCGATGGGACCTCGTCCGTCGATTCGATATTTCATCCTTATGCTGCCATCTCGGGTTTTCAAGAGGATTGTTCCTCCTCGTGCAGGGTTACTAATGACTTGCGCCTTCACATTCTCTTTCCTGGTTCTTGATGGGATTTTTAAGAAGGGTATCTCTATGGGGAGGTTTACCCAAGGTACTATCTAAGGTAGTTAAGGGTATCTCTATCCCGAGAACCAGGCATGAAATCTAAATTAGATCATCATGCATATAAATAGAGATTTATGAAGACATAAGCCACACATAGTCTTTCCATTATAAACATGCATCTACCAGTATTGATCAAAACACTATACATACATTCTTAATCTAGAATCATTCACCATTTCACAGCTTATAAACATAAATGTCAGAATAAATATATATATATCAAGATGCTAGAGGAAAAACACTTATCAGAAATAACACCGGGGGTTATGCAACTGCTGAGAGGGGTACTCGTTTCCACCCAACCATAGGCTCAGCGACTCCCAGCAGATTTACCACTAGCCACCCCCGAGCTGAGACCATGATGCTGTGAGTCTGCGTCTCTATTTTCCAGTGACTAGGAGCGAAGGTTACTCTCCTTCCTCTCTGTTATCACTCACTCTGCATATTTCTAGATTTCTCTTCCTCCCCTCGCATCTGCCCCCAATCGCTTCTCGCCCACACCTTATCCTCTTGCGAGGTTGCGTGTGGCGCAATTTCCCTCACGCTGGTCAGGCCCGACGGCTCTATGGATGGGTGGTTCACCTCCCCATCCCTCATTAATTCTCGAGGAGCCATCCACCTACCAGCCTGCGAGGCATTTAATTTGGGGCTAGTGAGCCGCTTGTTGTTCTCTGGGCCAGTGAAGTCCAAATATGATATTAATTCTCGGTGGAAGTTAACACCACCTTTCCAGGTTCTTTCCACTGCCATCGTGGTCTCTTTTTTAGCACATCCCCTCTCAGCAGTCCTGCATTATAGATTCATAATGTTATTCACATTCATTGACCTTTTCCACAATGTCCATTCACATCACATATGAGTTTGCTACAGCTCTGGCCAGTCCAGTTATTTTTACAAACTGGAGGAAACAGGATGTTACAACCCAGTTGCTAAAGATAGGATATAGTTGGAAACATTTTCTTCTTAGGAATGGTTTTGTCTCAGTGCCATCTGAACCTGTCCATAGTTTACCTCTATGTGTTGACGAGCCTACCAGCCCAAGCATATCATTCCACTCTCTAAGTTTTCGCATTGAAATACAAGTCTGGAAAGACTCTTTATTACCCCCCGATACCGCTATTGATTTTCGTCCAATAACCGAGATCACCTCCAAGAAGTGCAAATTCATTCCAAAGAAGTCCTTGGAGGAAGTTATGAGTCATCTAAGAGATAAGACACCTGTCGTTTGATCCTGTACATGACTCGGTTAATGAAGATAAAATTAAAATCAAAATATAGAGTAAGCAAAACACACAGAGGGTAAATGATTTAGATTCCAGAAATAAAAGGAATGGTAGAATTCTTTCAAGGATGACTAGGAATCGACATCAGAACCAGGATAAATGCATTTCCACAGTTGTCATTGAGGATACGATCTCCATCGAGGACGCCGGTTCTAATGACACTAGAATGGATTCTCCCCAATATGAGTTTTCTTCAAACTTGACTCCATTTCTAAAGGAGCAAGAGGGATTTTTAGAAATCCAATATGATTTGAAAAGGGTTATGATGCAATATAAACCACTAAACTCAGATCATACTCGCCCCCTACCAAATTTGGAACATGTATACTGTGAAGAGTGTTTCAATTAGATCAAGAGGTATTACCAGGATATCCATTACTTGCAAGCTAAACTAAATAATGTTATGGCTCATAACTTGGTATTGGAAAGAGAAAATGGGGATATGAGCACCAACATCCAACAAACTTCCCCCAGGGCTAGCAAAAGGTTCAAGAAGTCAGGGGATATTGTTATCAAAAAATATTCCAACTTCAACACTGTTATGGGTTCAAAATTATCTCATGCCTCTTTTTCAAATGTTTAATGGGTAAACAATTTTCTTGGAATTAACGTTTGGTTTGTTTTGTTATAACTGAAATTGTTTATTTTGTTTTATTAGACTAGCTATAGAATCATAGATTTTGTAGCTGGTCTTTAATGAGTTTATTACATTGCTTTTCTAAATTAAATTTCATTTTTTTTCTCAGGTGTGAAGGGGATCAATTTGCAAAGGTTGATGGTACAAGTAAATTGTTGGAGATGCTCTAGATTTGAAGGTTTCTCTTTGAAAACAGTTTCAAGAATATTTTGATCATGTAATTATTTTGAATGGTTGTTACACCAGACCTATTTTTTGGTTATTTTTTAGTAAATAATTTATTAAAAATGGATATGTCTCTATCTTGTAAGATGTGAGAAACACATCATGAACTTGGTTTAAATACTAGTGCTTGCCTAGAGACAAGATGAAATTATTTTGGGACCTGATGATGGACTTATCTTTTTGCGAAATATATGAAATACAATTTGATTTTTGGCTTTAGTCCTTATGTAAACTATACAATGTGATTATTATCTTTCATATATTTTCTGGGCATGAAAATGTATATGTTATGACTTAGCTTTAACATGTTCAACACTTATGCATTCATGTTTTGTTTATATATTATGAAGTCTATTATTTATTGGTTATCATAATCTTTGTGGATAATCATATATCTGTACATTTTCAGTTTACGTCGTATGTTAGATTTTTGATTATATCACTTGCTGGAGATTATATCCAGCTTTTGTATAATTTAAAGTTACATGAGAAAATTACATTTTCCTTTCTGTTTATTATAGGTTTATTATAGATTGCTTTCGACATATAAAATTCCTCGAGTTATTTAAGGAAATATCATTATTTTCTTCTTGCATAGATTTATGCTTGGCAACATGTTAAGAGGTGCTTACATTACACAAAAAGACAAAATAGCTTAGAGATTTTTCTTTACAGCTGATCAACATCAGGTCAGTTAATTTTCCTTTTATTTGGTTTATTTATTTTACGAATGAATAACAATTAAATTATTCAAACTTTAATACTATGTTAATTACAATTATATCATTTCAAATCTTATTCGTTCATTTTTTCGTCTACTACTTATTGTAATAGAATAATTTCCTTAGTCTTATATCTTATTCAAATTTTGTTTCACTATTTAAACTTGTAGCATCCCGCTCTGGCGCATTAAGCAAACTTATTCTTTGAGGACACTTGCTCGCAAGTGATCCAGATTATTATGCTATTAAAACATTTGACTTTGATTATGATGCATTATGGGAAGATGACATGCTGATTTACTACATTGACATAGACAGGTGCCATTGACTCGGTTTTACTGAGTGTGCAGGGTTTTAGACCTTGAGGATGTAGAGTCATCAATGGAACCCCTTGGACTCTGGATCGAGTTAGGTTGTGTGCTATTGGGGTTTGATTGTTTTACTATGATATTAGTACATCTGATTAGATGATATGATGTGGATGTGTTTTGACATGATTTGTTGATGATGCAGGATGATGATAGATTACCGACTAGACTCACATATGGAGTAAAGGGGCCACACACGACTACCAGAGATGTTAAGGGAGAGGGGTGGACAACAGCCCTGCCACAGCCTACTAGCACTCCCACCGTGGATCAAACTGTAGGTTAACGAATACCTAGTTCGAGAGGACCCACGATGCCGATAGGGAAGACTGCAATAGTCGCTCACGATGATGTCTACTAATCAGTCAAGAGGCGAGTGACACCCTTGGAGCACGTAGTGCATCCTGAAGGGCACGCCACACAAAGTAACATATGAGGCAAGTGGCACCCTTGGAGCACCTAGTGCGTCTTGAAGGGCACATCGCATTGATGATGATAGAGGGATGAACCTAGATGGACCTAAGACAAACAACACATTAAGAAATTTTAAAACAACTTTCCTAATTAAATGTCGCCCAGTTCAGAATCTAAGTTCTAAGTCTAAAACTTCGCTAGGGGTAAAATTTTGTCTACCCTTAAGAAAATATCCATATAAAAATAAAATAATAAAATTTGAAATAAAAACCACTTAAGTAATAAATTTGGTCTTCATAAATTTTTGGGGTAAAATGAAGATAGTAAGAAATTAGATAAAATCTATGGATATAAAATGTAAAGAAGAAATTTAATTATTTTAACTTTTGATAGTTTAAAAAGAAAAAGAAAAAAAAGAAGATACTAAATTAATCATAAAAGGAAAAAGAGGTTAATTGCACAACTACCGTTTTTAGCTCTAATGAAAGGGGAATGAGGGAAATATAAAAATTAGGAATTTAGGGAAAGGAGGTAACCTAAAGAGGGAAGGAGGGGAACTCATGGTAAAAAGTGGGAAACCAACTTAGTAAGGAATCTGCATTTAAGAACCTTCTAATTTTGAACTGATTTAGCAATTTCATTTTAGGGAAAGCCTTTAAAACATGTAAGGGAATCTAGGGACACCTAGGAGTGAATTTAGGAGTAACTCTAGGTGGGTGAGGGAATTAAGACAATTAATTAATTAAAGAAAATAATTAATGGAGAAACGTGGGGGATGGATGACACTTGTACGAAGRAGAATTTTGAGGGAGTTTTTATTAAAACTTTAATTAAATGAGATTTAGGGAAAGAAAGGAAGTTGGAAACTCTATAAAATAGAGGAAGGATAAGGATGAAGGGGATCGACTGTTAGCGTAACGTTACACTGCAGAAATAGTGACTTGACTGATTTACTTGTGGGAGTTGGGATTTCCCAGCTCGGAGAGGAGTGGTAGCTCGGCCTTGCGAGGAGAGCTGGGAGCTAGACGTACCCTCTGGATAGTGTGTGGCCCCTTTTCAGATCATGGGGCTAAGGGGGAAGAAGAGTACCTGTGGCATTGGTTGGGAGGTACCGGTGTAGTCTCGACGGTCGGCGAGTAGGAGTGGAATGGAGCGCGGGACGTCATTCGAAGCAGGCGATCAGGCAACGATACACTCTTTATTTTGTAGAGTAGAATGCATTAGGATTTGTGATTTAGATCTGCATGTGTATTGGGTAGGTAAACCGATAGTTTGACTTACGTCCTTCAATATGGCCTTGGCGTAGGATTATCTTGCTTCCTTGTTGTTTAATTTCTGTGCCTAGGCTGATATAACCCCTATGATCCTTTTGATGAGATATCCTTAGGGCCTTAGCCTTCTCTTCTACTGTCAGCATTTTTAGTTGGTATTTTGAGATGAAAATATTTAACTTCGTTTGGTGTTGAATCTTGTTGGATGGAATGGTTTTGTTTTATTTATTTACCTCGGTGTTTTTAATTGGGTAACTTCTGTAAAAACGCTATCTCGGCTGTATAATTTAGTATTGGATGAAAACTAAGTACTTCATCGATTCCATTATGTGATGGCAGAAAAATTTAACCCTGTGTTGTAAAAAAAAAAATATGGCCACTCTAGCCTTGCTTCTACAACCCTTAAACGACTGACTTTTACCTCTGCAGACTGTGTATTTTCGTAGCCCTTTTACCACTGACTTTTACTACCTTACTCAGACAAGTTTGACTTCTTACCTCAAAGAAATTACAACCTGTACTCTGTGTTTTCTCTAGGCATTCTAAGCATTGCTGATAACTAAACTCTACCCTTATGTAAACAATGCTGATCTCCTAGTTGTTCAACAATTTGCTAGTTGTTAAATTTTATTGAAGCTTTTCGCTGTACCTTGTGATACCATTCAACGACTGTGGTAAGATATACTCCTAATCATACTTGTTAGATGATGGTGGTGTTGAAACGCTGGACAAAATAGTTTAGCCTATTTTCAATCAACGATTCAATCAATGGTTGTTCTAAATAGTGTTAAAGACCAACGTGCATGAATTGATTGACTCCCTGTGATACCTCGTAAATTTTTGGTTGAGTTTATTTTTCTTTGGGCTGGATTCTCTCCATGATTGAGGGTTAAACCGCAATGAAAGGCGTGGTTGTTTGAACCTTTTCGAATAACAACTTGTTGTGTGCACATGGCTCCCGAATGGAGGTGGTGTAACACCCGATGATTTGATGTTTAAAAAAAAAACCATTCTTTAAATGATAGCAGCATAGATTTACCTCCTTGTGTTTTAAAATTTTATTTTACAATTACACAGACCTTGCCACACAGAACTACTAACCGGGAATCTAGTTATAGTCTTATAGATTTTTATTGCCTCTAGTTAATTATTACTTCACAGAAAATTGATTGATGGTATAAAAAACCTCATATAAATTGTTACTATTTACGTTGGTTTTGTTTTTAATTATTTTCTTTTTGTATTAAAACACAATAAATGGAATCTACAGTAAGAGAGTATGTTTGGGAAATGGGAGCGAGAAAAATTTAAGGAGGCCTTTATACACCCTTTGTTTGCACCTCGCATTTGAACTTCATTAATTTTATTAACTCATTTGATTATCGTTGGAGGGGCCTATTAACAAGTCGACTACAGTACTGAGTTGATTTAGGAAGAAGGGCCTCCCGGTCTATAGGTGGGACGTTCCAATTGTTAGCTATTACAGGAACCACTGCAATACCCTACAGTACAGTCTGGCATGCACATGGGATGATCTCTTATCTCGGTGCCTAGGCTATGCGAAGTATTGTAAATGGTTGGGTGTGCCCCCCCCCCCCTTTTTCCAGAGTGCAGTAGACATCGTCTAACCATCTACCTTCAGGTGGCATCATTTCCCAAGATGGAGAATCTAATGCCTTTTTTTTTAATTTGAATTCCAAATAGAATATTAATTACAGCGAATCATCGCTGGAGGTGGCTGAAGTTTCCTGGCATGAGTTTTACCCCCTTTGTAGTGATTCCTTTATTATTTTCCTCAACAATAACCTTCCCTCGTCTCAGCCAACAATTTACCTTTGGTTGCTAGCCACCGCCTTTTTCCTACCCTTGGACAGTGCTGAGCTTGTCAGGTGGACAACAATGATTTAGTTCTTTGTGCTTCATGTCTACAAGGGTAACAGATTTCTGATGCCACGATGTGGTCAATTTATAATTATTCCATAATTATTGTTAAGATATTCAAACTTACTCAATTTATTAATTTCTGATGCCACGATATGGTTGATTTATGATTATTCAATATTTATTGTTAATCTTTTCAGACTTGCTCCAATTAATGCGTTAATGTTAATTTTAGATGGTAATGGTAGACATGGCTCTTTTATGTGTTAAATTAGATCGGTTCAACAACACTTACCTTTCTCTCTTAATTAATATAAATTTCCATGGCCAATTTAATATAGGATGATTTTAAAAGGATTTTTATTGTTATTGGATAACATATAAATGTAATTTCTTTTTAAGCTAAGTACAATAAGTCATTAGGATATTACTAATTGGGATTTTGCAATTAATTAAATTTACGTTATTTTAAAAGTTCGGTTGGTAACTCGTCGACTAATGGAAATTAAACTGAGTAATTGATCTGTAATTAATGCCAATATTTAGTCGTAGATAATGCCCTTTTGTCTTAAATAATGGTTGGGGGTGATAGAGTCTTTTCAAATTGCGCCTTCTATAGAGGATGTGGATGTTCATTTAATTATTATTTTTTTTTTTAACAGGAACGGGTATGTTTCATTAGTTGGCATTCTGGCCAGCCAGAATCAGAAAGTTACAAATCCGAAGAAGGATGGTGACCTCTAACATTGCTGCCATCCTTCTTGTGAATGTCTTGGGGAACCATTCACGTCTACTTCTGGAGCTAATTCGAGAGAATGGCAAAAATTGCGTACATGAATAAATTCTCACAAACTGTGAGCACAGTAAAAGACAGAAGCAAAGCATTAACCCG
>JZKD02S1674342.1:337572-368314 GCA_000966675.3 Picea glauca | reverse complement strand
GACTATAGCTTTAAAGGCTTCCAAGAGATCTTCTTCTGTTTCGGCAATCGGATTTGAATCCATCTTGGCCGGGCGGCGACCACCAGCGGCTATCACTGCTCCAGATCGCGTGCACATAGGAGGGGGCGCTGGACCGCCGAATCGCGTCCTGAATGCAGAGAGAACGGGGGGAGAACCCTTGATCGGCAACTGCGAAGGACAGGGCACCTGCAAACGAAGATCAGAACGATGGGAGAACCCTTGATCGGCAGCTGCGAAGGACAGGGCACCTGCAAACGAAGATCAGATCTGGCGGCTAGGGTTTGGACCCTAGCCGCAATGGCTTCCGTCTCATTCCATTCCCTTCCTCATTAATTTTGTTATTTCTCATATCATGAAAACCACGAGAATTGGGCTGTCTCATGTTGTTACATTGTTTTCTCCAAAAGATGGAAAAAATCAAGCATATGATGGCTAAATCAACCATATGGCAGATAGTTCAGTCATCCATTCCCTTCTCGCGCCCAATTTCCCTTCTATGTTCATTTAATTATTGTTGTAGTTGGTTGAAAACAATTAATTGATGGGTCTGCTTGTGTCGGGTGGGTTGTAGGCACCTCCTTGTTCCTCAGAATATTTGCCAGCCTTGAGACCTTAAATGGTCAAAATCAATGGGAACCTGAGCTTGAGTGTTTCTTATGTGTCCTGGAGGCCCTAACCATTGCAGGGTAGGACAGATGGGTAGTTAGTCTTATTTATTTTCATTTGATTGTCGTTCATTGCTCGCACATTGCTTGATGTGCGTCTTAGATATTTATGTTGTTGTCGCAGTTGCATGCGCCATGATTCGTCATCGTGTTACGACATAGAGTATGATGTCCTTATTACCCTTGTACACATGCACACACAATTTTTTTTTTTTTTATAGCACTTGTTATGAGAGGTTGTTGTTGCGATGAACGGGAGGTTCGTTGCATATGGTATCAGAGCGGGTTCAACCCGTGACTTTGGATCGCTACGGATTTCGTTGACATGATTTGATTATACTATTTCTAATCAAGTTGATTGTGTGCGTGCAGGTAATCATGGTTATAGGACATCACAGAGGTAGACGACGGGGTGCTAGGGGAGGAGGCGTGACACCTCCTGTAGCATCCACACCTGAGGGGTCTAACCCCCAGGGAGACGAGCAGGTTCTCGGACAGGAGCATATAGAAGTTGGCGATGTAGTCAGAATGATGAGATTTTTTCAGCACATGTCCAAGGCATTGATTAGCCGTTTGCATAGAGATGAGGCCAGGGCATCGACACCCATTGAGGTTCCGCCACGCACACCGACCAATACTGGTAGCTTTCACCGTGAAATCGAGAAGGTCAAATTTACTGAGTTCTTTGGTGCCATGGATGGTGCAACCACCGAGGCATGGATGGAGAACATGGAGATGTGCTTCACACTTCACGATTATGCCTCCAACATGAAGGTCTGCATGGAAATATTTCAACTGAAGGGGAGCACTCTTTTATGGTGGAAGACACTCCTACCGCAGCTGAACATGGCCATCAAAGACATGTCATGGGAACTATTCGAGGAATGGTTCTGAGAGAGGTACCTTTTAGAGGAATTCATTGAGTGTCAGCTCAATGAGTTCAACGCCTTACGATCGGGAGGTTGTACGGTGCCCGAGTGCGAGGCCCATTTTATGGAGCTACTCCGGTATGCTCCACACCTTAACATGGAGAAACTTGAGGTCAACAGGTTCGTATTCGGCCTTAACGACAACCTATGTGCAAAGGTTAGTATTTTGATGCCCCAAACCATGCACGATGCCATCCAGAAGGCCCTGATAGCAGAGGAGGAGCTTATCAGTGGGGGTCAGACCAGGACTCCAGCGAGACCAATAGGGTAGGTTCAATCTCGAACACAGCAGCACCAAACACCAGTGAGACATACACCAGGATATCGTGGATTCCATAGGGGATCCAATTTCACTACACCCCGATGACCGACACCTCAATAGTAGACACCTTATTAGGGACCACAACATTAGAAGCAGCACTGCTTGCAGCAACAACAATTTAGGCAGGTTCAGCAGAATCGACCAAGGTTCCATGCCGGTGGGTCTTCATCTTCTACTTTGGGTACTAGGACTACTGGGCTGAAGAAGGGGTGTTGGACATGTGGGGAGCCACACTACCAGCACGAATTCCCTACGTAGAGGACCAGAGCGTCCAGATCAGTCAGACCCACTACTGTGGGAGATATGGGCAAGGCCCATCGGATTCATGCAGCAGTGAATAACTGCTAGGCAAAGCACTAGTCGACTATGCTCGAGATGACAAGTACCATCGTTGACCATACCCTTAGTATTTTGATAGATCCCAGTGCTACCGAGAGTTTCATTTCTGGTGCAATGCTAAAAGGATTAAGGTAAAGGCAGTAGAACGATATGAGTTTAGCTTTGTAGAGATGGATTCTGGAGCCAAACATAAGGTTGGAGGAAAGGATATGGGTTGTTCCCTTAACCTGGGAGAGTTTGTCACAAGGGCCAACCTATACGTCATTATCCTAGGATCTTATGATGTCATGATTGGTATGGATTGGTTAGAATCGCATGAGGCGATACTCAACTGTAAGACAAAATGGTTGAGCTTGGTTGATGATGAGGGACAAAGACGTGTGATTGTAGGACGAAACCAAGTAGTTTCCTTGAGGTTCATATCTTCCTTGCAACTTCGGAAGAGCATGTGCAAGGGGTGCAAGCTTTATGCGATCCTTGCGCTAAACGAGAAGGGAGTAGCGGAAGTTCTAGAACACCTTTTTGTGGTGAGACAGTTTGTGGACATGTTTTCAGAGAAGTTACCTGGGATGCCGCCAGAGAGGGAATTGGATTTTACCATAGACCTAAAAATGGGGACTAAACTGATAACAATATCACCTTATCGGATGTCGACCCTGGAGTTACAGGAGTTAAAAATGCAACTGAAGGAGTTGTTGGACCTGGGACTGATACGTCCTAGCATGTCACGGTGGGGTGCACCTATTATTTTCATACGGAAGAAGGACGTATCATGGAGGCTTTGCATTGACTACTGTCAAATGAACAAGGCTACAATCAAGAATCAATAGCGATTGCTAAGGATTGATTATCTGTTCGATCAAATGAAGGGGGCGACGGTGTTCTCCAAGATCGATTTGCGATCAAGGTATCACCAGTTATGGATCAAGGAGGATGATGTCCCTAAGACCGTCTTTAATATGAGGTTTGGACATTACGAGTTTACTATTTTACCATTTGGACTGATAAACACCCCAGGGGTATTTATGAGTTTGATGAATGGGGTGTTCCCCGAGTACTTGGACAAGTTCGTCCAAGTATTCATTGACTATATTTTGATTTACTATGGGACGACGGAGGAGCATGACGAGCACTTGCGCTTGGTACTATAGTGTTTGCGAGAGCACAAATTGTATGGGAAGTTGTCCAAATGCTCATTTTATCAATTTAAGATTCACTACTTAGGGCATGTCATCTCCGGTGAAGGCATCGCCATGGATCCAACCAAGGTCGAGGCTATCATGGAATGGCCTGCACCGACGAATGTCCCAGAAGTGCGCAACTTCATGGGTTTAGTAGGATACTATCGATGATTCGTCAAAGGGTTTTCAAAGATACCAAATATGATCACAGAGTTGCAAAAGAAAAACAAGAAGTTTGTTTGGATCGGGAAATGCGCATAAGCATTTCAGAGGCTCAAGGAGTTGTTGACAACAACACCAATACTAAAGGTCCCTGACATGGATGCAGACTTCTTGGTATGCACTGACGCATCTAAGGAAGGCTTAGACGGAGTCTTGATGCAATATGGATGAGTAATTTCTTACATTTTGAGGAAACTGAGAAGGCATGAGGAGAACTACGTGACACACGATTTGGAGTTATTAGCCATCATATATGCCTTGAATGATCCGCCGGATCTTTTAATGACTTATGGTTGAGTTTTAATTTTGCATGCATTAATTAACCATTTGAGAAACTTAGTGAAAGAATGAGGAAAGAAGAGGAATTATGACAGCCATATACACATATGCAGATCTGAAATGAAATAATAGACAACAAACCATAACACACAGATTGATAACAGAGTTCGACACAACTTTGCCTACGTCTCTGGGCCTTTTCTCTGTGGGGATGACTTCTTTATTTCTATTCAAAAGCTCAAAAGTAAATATCTGCAATTCCAAATGGCTACAAGACTGATCTGGTCATGTTCATCCAGATCTCTAGAACCATGCAAATAAAATGGCACGCAAAACGGACGTCCGGAGCTCCTAGAAATAATCCGACAACGTCTCCTCCTCAAAATATTCTCTGCCTGAAAATAGATTTAGCTTGGTTTCCCTCCAGTATAACCCTGATCTGACTGCTCTAATGGCTTCGGAGAAATCAAAAACCCCTATCTGGGCTCTTTCGACACTTCAATCGGTCAAAAAATGAAGAAGTTATGCCTCCTGGAAGTTTTCCCCTTCAAGTTTGTTGTCACTCGTTCTACAGAACACACCTTTCCATTGAACCTGACACACACGCAATAAATGGCATGAAAACCCAGCACCGGGTGCAACCATAGAATGGTTAGGGTGCCTCCAGCCCCCAACCGCCTAGCACTCGAGCACGTGGGTGATTTGACCTCGCACTATAATAAAAAGGCTAATCATTTTAAAAAACCCCCTCCGCGCACTCCAACTGTGGTCACATGTCACAAACCATATAACTGTGGCTTACAACACAAATCGCGCACCATTTTATGGAGGGCATATGATATGGTCATATGGAATATGTAACCACGGGCTATTCATTTCAAACCCCACACACCATTAGAGTCATATGCACACAATACAACTGTGGTAACAACTCCCACGTACAAATGTTATAACAGGGTTATATGTATTAAATAATAGAACCATGGGTTAACACGAATCGTTCTCTCCCCGTGTATGCAATGGTAATGTTAACACAATGGAACCGGGAGTCAGGGCTAAGCCCCGGCCTGACCCCCCTGCCATTTACAAAACAACTCAAATTCAAATGGATATTAATCCACTTAAATAGCAAGAAACAAATGATGGTGTATTGGTCGGGCAGACTGTGTTAAGGTGTTATATGGTGGGGAGGTCCGGGGGTCGAACCCCATGGCCTCCATAAAATTTTAATTAACAAACCAAAAATCCAATTCCGGGGTGCCACGTGGCAGCCCATGATTGGGCCACGTGGCAGCCCATGATTGGGCCACATGGTACCCAATCATTTGACCAGAAAACTGCCATGTGTCGACATCTAATTCGACAGCTTCCAACCAATAATTTCTTGACACATCACCACCTGACACGTCATCTTCTGTATGCCATGTCATTCGACACATAGGCTGATGACATCATCCCATGCCACGTGTCACCCTTACAGTGGTGACACATGTCACCTCGGGATAGGTCCAGCCGTGCACCCAAATGTCCAAATATGCCTGCCACGTGTCACTCCCTGGAGCCACCACGTGTCACCTATATGGAACTACCACATGTCATCTGTACGGACATGCCACGTCAGCGTCCGTATGGACTGTATAGACTGCTCAGTCAACAATTTTTTGCATGTTTGACTTTTCGGACAGAATGCGATATCTTCTCCATACGGACTCCGTTTGACAAAGTAAATATACCACCAGAATCAGGAAGATGAGACAGACGCAATGGCACTGGTTTCGTCACATTCCGAGAACTTTAAGTTTTGAGCATTTTTCAAGCCCTGTTAGGCTTCTGGATCCAATTTTGGATCACACCTCCCCACAATAAGACCTTTTGGTCCCCAAAAGGTTACTGACCACTCAACAAGCTCGGGATAGGCCACCCGGTTTGCTCTTTGTCTCTGAACTAAAATGATTACATTAGTGGAAGCAAAATACAATGAAGTTGAGACATCCACTTCTGGCAGAACCAAGTGACTGGTTTCTTTCCTTCACGATGTTCCTCTTGCTTCGCTGGTAATCCTTCCTCCTTCGTGAGTACATGAAAAATCCTTTTGTCCTTCCTTGGATGAAGCTCTGGATTAAGCTTCCAACAACTAGCCTTTTGATGTCCACTCTTGTTGCAAAACATGCAATGAGTTTTTGGCATCCATACATGTTTACCCTTCTCTTTCTTCCATTGTGGACTTCATCCTTTATGTTGTGTTTCCTTCTTGGTCAACATAGGTTTCCTGTACAAATTTTGTCTCTTCCAACACTTGGCAACAAAATGCTTAGGTGAATGACAATAAGTACATGGATAAAGATTCCACAAATTCCGGTTTACTTGATTATGCTTGTTATAATCAAAAGGAGAATTAATAAAAACATGACCATTACACCTTCCATGCTGATCTTCACTTTTCTTTGGAGATGACTTGCATTCACTACCACAACCCTGAAGTGATGCGCCATTTCCTTTTGTGAAGTGTTCTTGCAATGTATTAAGTTGGTCATTTGAAGCATTACTTGCTTCNGAAGTTTTGGAACCTATCTTGGAAGACTCTCCAAGGTCCCCTTTGCCATATCCCAATCCTAAGTATCGAGGCCCTTCCTCAACCTCAATAGGATTTACAATGCCTTGACCTCTACATCCAAGGCCCTTTCCTTCTTCATAACCCATCTTGGTTAGTATTCTCAAACCTACACCTTTTGTATGCTTTTCAAATGCACCAAAACCAACTTGATGAGAATGAGGAAAATTTGATGAGGAACCTTCACTGCATACCTCAGATATGTTTTCTGAAACAAATGTAGAAGGCACTTCCTTCAATCCTTCTTTTCCTTTGTTGTTCTTTGAATCTTTCACTTGAACCGTGCTCTTTCCTTCCAAGTAGTCTTCATACAACACCTTCACCATCTCGACCATGGCAAACACCGAATCTCTGAACTCCTCATTTTGAGAAAGTCCTCCTGTAGATGCCATTTTCTTCCTTGAGATGAGCTCTTCCCTGGTTAACATGAAAAACTCAAATCCAAACGTCAACTAGCTCTGATACCACTTGATCCGCCAGATCTTTTAATGACTTATGGTTGAGTCTTAATTTTGCACGCATTAATTAACCATTTGAGAAACTTAGTGAAAGAATGAGGAAATAAGAGGAATTATGAAAGCCATATACAAATATGCATATCTGAAATGAAATAATAGACAACAAACCATAACACGCAGATTGATAACGGAGTTCGACACAACTTTGCCTACGTCTCCGGGCCTTTTCTCTGTGGGGGAGGCTTATTTATTTCTATTCAAAAGCTCAAAAGTACATCACTGCAATGCCAAATGGCTACAAGACTGATCTGGTCATGTTTTTCCAGATCTCTAGAACCATGCAAAGAAAACGACACGCAAAACAAACGTCCGGAGCTCCCAGAAATGATCCAACAGCGTCTCCTCCTCAAAAGCTTCTCTGCCTCAAAATAGATTTATCTTGGTTTCCCTCTAGTATAACCCTGCTCTGACTGCTTTAATGGCTTCAGAGTGGTCAAAAACCCCTATCTGGGCTCTTTTGGCACTTCAATCGGTCGAAAAACGAAGTTATGCCTCCTAGAAGTTTTCCCCTTCAAGCTTGCTGTCACTCGTTCTACAGAACACACCCTTCCATTGAACCTGGCACACACGCAATAAATGGCGTGAAAACCCAGCACTGAGTGCAACCACACCAATGGTGCAAACCGTAGAATGGTTAGGGGGGCCTCCAACCCCCAACCACCTAGCACTCGGGCACGTGGGTCATATGACCTCGCGCTATAATAAAAAGGCTAATCGTTTTAAAAACCCCCCTCCGTGCGCTCCAACTGTGGTCACATGTCACAAACCATATAACTATTTCTTACAACACAAATTGCATGCCATTTTATGGAGGGCATATGATATGGTCATATGGCATATGTAACCATGGGCTATTCATTTCAAACCCCGCGCACCATTAGAGTCATATGCACACAATACAACCGTGGTAACAACTCCTGTGTACAAATGTTATAACAGGGTTATATGTATTAAATAATAGAACCATGGGTTAACACGAATCATGCTCTCCCCATGTACGCAATGGTCATGTTATCACAATGGAACCGTGGGTCGCGGCTAAGCCCCGACCCGACCCCCCTGCCATTTACAAAACAATTCAAATTCAAATGGATATTAATCCACTTAAATAGCAAGCAACAAACGATGGTGTATTGGTCGGGCAGACTATGTTAAGGCGTTATATGGTGGGGAGGTTCAGGGGTCGAACCCCACGGCCTCCATAAAATTTTAATCAACAAACCAAAAATCCAATTCCGGGGTGCCACGTGGCAGCCCATGATTGGGCCACGTGGAAGCCCATGATTGGGCCACGTGGCAGCCAATCATTTGACCAAAAAACTGCCACGTGTTGACATCTGATTTGACAGCTACCAACCAATAATTTCTTGCCACATCACCACCTGACACATCATCTTCCGTACACCATGTCATCCGACATGTAGGCTGCTGACGTTATCCCATGCCACGTGTCACCCTTATAGTGGTGACACGCGTCACCTCGGGATAGGTCTAGCTGTGCGCCCAAATGTCCAAATCTGCCTGCCATGTGTCACTCCCTAGAGCCACCACATGTCACCTGTACGGAGCTTCCACATTTCATCTGTACGGACATGCCACGTCAGCATCCGTACGGACTGTACGGACCGCTCAGTCAACAATTTTTTGCCTGTTTGACTTTTCAGACAAAATGCGATATCTTTTCCATATGGACTCCGTTTGACAAAGTAAATATACCACCAGAATCAAGAAGACGAGATGGACGCAATGGAACAGGTTTCGTCTTATTATGAGAACTTTCATTTCTGAGCATTTTTCAAGCCCTGTCAGGCTTCTGGATCTGATTTCGGATCATTGAAGGTTTGGAGACACTACCTTGTTGGATAAAAATTTGAACTAAAGACTGATCATTGTGGACTACAACACATTCTTACGCAAAGCGACCTAAACACGCGACAATGACGTTGGTCAGAATTGCTTAGTGAGTATGACTTTGAGATTACTTACATAAAGGGAACAATGAACCAAGTGGCAGATGCTTTGAGTCGGAGGCCACACATCTTTTCGGTGTTGCTTCTTCAGACGAATCTATGGGAAAAGTTTCTAACTTTATAGAATGATGACGAATGGTACAAAGAGGTCGAGGGTTTTATCAGACAAAACACAATGATGGTACCATGATATGAGGGATTTTCATTTGATAGCGATGGTTTATTGAGGTTTAAAAGTCGGATTTACGTACCACCGAACGACGAGTTGAGGATGTTGATCCTAAGTGAGGCTCATAGAGCAGTTTACATGGCTCTCCCGGGAGTCACGAAGATGAGGGAAGACCTTAAACCCTTATTCTTCTGGAAGGGAATGAAGGCCGACATAGTCAACTATGTGGCCATATGTATAGAGTGTCAGCAAGTAAAGGCTGAACATAGACACCCAACATTATTACTTCAACCACATGCCATTCCAAAATCGAAATGGGAGGTTATTTCGATGGATTTTATTGTTGGATTGCCACTGATGGCAAGGAGGCATGACTCGATTTTCGTAGTAGTAGACACTCTGATGAAGAGTGCTCACTTTATTCCTATGCATATGATGTATTAGGCACCTGACATAGCTAGATTTTTCATCAGTGAGATTGTGAGGCTGGATGGCATGCCTAAGAGGATTATATCCGATCGAGGATCAATGTTTACTGGACGATTTTGGATGAGTTTCCAAGAGGCCTTGTAAAACCAACTTAACTTTAGTACTACGTATCACCCAGAGACTGACGGGAAAACCAAACAAACTAACCAAACCTTAGAGGACATGTTGCGCATGCACGTGATGGACCAACAAAAGTGTTGGGAAGAATTATTGCCGCTAATGGAGTTCGCTTACAACAACAGTTAATAGAGCACCATTAAGATGGCGCCTTTCGAGTTTCTTTACAGGTGACCATGTCGAACGCCCTTGAGTTGGGATCGGCTTGAGGATAGGGTCCTAGTGGGACCAAAAGTGATCCAAGAAATGGAAGAGCAGATGCAAACAATAAGACAAAGGATTAAAGAAGCGCAGAATCGACATAAGAGTTATGCCGATGCGCACCGTGTCGACCGTAGTTACGAGGTCAGTGATCGAGTCTTCTTGCTGGTTAAACTGCATAAGAGTTCGATCAAGTTTGGGAAGGGAGATAAACTCTCTCCTAGGTTCGTGGGCCCTTTCGAGATTGTGGAGAGAAAGGGGTTTGTGGCCTATCAACTAGCCTTGCCTGATTCCTTGAGGTGTATGCACGATGTTTTTCATGTATCTGTTTTGAGACATTATATTATTGATCCTACACATGTTATTGACACGATTTCCATGCAGGTATCAGACAAGGGGGCACTCATGACTGAACGGATCCGTATCTTGGATCATCCGATTCATCAGCTCCGACATCGAACGATAGATCAAGTCAATGTCCAATGGGACAATTATAGTCTGCACTCATCGACCTGGGAGGATGGATATGATATGCGCCAGCAGTTTCCATTTTTGTTTGATAGATAGACATATGATACCGTGATACATTTATTTCGGCATTTATACTGTGAAACTTCGAGACAAAGTTTAGACCAAGAGGGGGTGTATGTAACATCCCGCTCTGGTGCACTGAGAAAAAATATTCTTTAAGGACACTTGCTCGCAAGTGATTTGGATTATTATGCTATTAAAACATTTGACTTTGATTATGATGTGTTATGGGAAGATGACATGTTGATTTACTACATTGACATAGACATGTGTTATTGACTCAGTTTTACTGTGTGTGTAGGGTTTTGGACCTTGAGGATGCAGAGTCATCGATGGAACCCCTTGGACTCCGGATCGAGTCAGGGAGTGTGCTATTGGGGTTTGATTGTTTTACTATGATATTAGTACATCTGATTAGATGATATGGTGTGGATGTGTTCTGACATGATTTGTTGATGTTGCAGGTTGATGATAACTTGCCAATCAGATCACATATGGAGTAAAGGGGCCACACACGACTACCAGAGATGTTGAGGGAGAGGGGTGGAAAATAACCCTGCCACAACCTACTAGCACTCCCGCCGTGGATAGAACTGTAGGTTAATGATTACCTAGTTTGAGAGGACCCACGATGCCGTGAGGAAAGACTGCGACAGTAGCTCATGATGATTCTAAGGGGTGCACAATAAGGCGGGGGCCTTATTCCTTAGAAGACCTTAGTCTCCCACAATTTCACCTGGCGGAGTGTTGACTCCAGGGGTTATTGATGACTACCAATCAGTCAAGAGGCGAGTGGCACCCTTGGAGCACGTAGTGCATCCTGAAGGGCACGTCGCGCAAAGGAACAGATGAGGTGAGTGGCACCCTTGGAGCACCTAGTGCATCCTGAAGGGCACTTCGCGTTGATGATGATAGAGGGATGAATCTAGATGGCCCTAAGACAAACAACACATTAAGAAATTTTAAAACAACTTCCCTAATTAAATGTCGCCCAGTTCATAATCTAAGTTCTAAGTCTAAAACTTTGCTAGGGGTAAAATTTTGTCTACCCTTAAGAAAATATCCATATAAAAATAAAATAATAAAATTTGAAATAAAAACCACTTAAGTAATAATTTTGGTCTTCATAAATTTTGGGGGTAAAATGAAGAGAGTAAGAAATTAAATAAAGTCTATGGATATAAAATGTAAAGAAGAAATTTAATTATTTTAACTTTTGATAGTTTAAAAAAAAAAGAAAAAAGAAGATACTAAATTAATCATAAAAGGAAAAAGAGGTTAATTGCACAAATGTCGTTTTTGGCTCTAATGAAAGGGGAATGAGGGAAATATAAAAATTAGGAATTTAGGGAAAGGAGGTAACCTAAAGAGGGAAGGAGGGGAACTCATGGTAAAAGGCGGGAAACCAACTTAGTAAAGAATATGCATTTAAGAACCTTTTAATTTTGAACTGATTTAGCAATTTCATTTCAGGGAAATCCTTTAAAACATGTAAGGGAATCTAGGGACACCTAGGAGTGAATTTAGGAGTAACTCTAGGTGGGTGAGGGAATTAAGACAATTAATTAATTAAAGAAAATAATTAATGGAGAAACGTGGGGGATGGATGACACTTGTACGAAGGAGAATTTTTAGGGAATTTTTATTAAAACTTTAATTAAATGAGATTTAGGGAAATAAAGGAAGTTGGAAACTCTATAAAATAGAGGAAGGAGAAGGATGAAGGGGGTAGCCTGTTAGCATAACTTTACACTGCCAGAATAGTGACTTGACTGATTTACTTGTGGGAGTTAGGATTTCCCAGCTCGGAGAGGAGTGGTAGCTCGGCCTTGTGAGGCAAGCTGGGAGCTAGACGTACCCTCTGGATAGTGTGTGGCCCCTTTGCGGCTCGGGGGGCTAAGGGGGAAGAAGAGTAACCCTAACATTGGCTGGGAGGTACCAGTGTAGTCTCGAAGGTCAGCGAACGGGAGTGGAATGGAGAACATGACATCATTCGAAGTGGGCGATCAGGCAACAATACACTCTTTATTTTGTAAAGTAGAATGCATTAGGATTTGTGATTTAGATCTGCATGTGTATTGGGCAGGTAAACTGATTGTTTGACTTACGTCCTTCAGTACGGCCTTGGCGTAGGATTATCTTGCTTCCTTGTTGTTTAATTTCTGCACCTAGATTGATATAACCCTTGTTATCCTTTCAATGAGATATAGTTAGGGCCCTATCCTTCTCTTCTACTGTCAGCATTTTTAGTTTGTATTCTGAGATGAAGATATTTAACTTCATTCGATGTTGAATCTTGTTGGATGGAATGGTTTTGTTTTATTTATTTACCTCGGCATTTTTAATAGGTTAACTGCTGTAAAAACGCTATCTCGGATGTATAATTCAGTATTGGATGAAAAATAAGTACTTCATCAATTCTGTTATGTGATGGAAGAAAAATTTAACCCTGTGTTGTAAAAAAAAAAATGGCCACTCTAGCCTTGCTTCTACAACCCTTAAACGACTGACTTTTACCTCTGCGGACTATGTATTTTTGCAGCCCTTTTACCACTTATTTTTACTGCCTTATTCAGACAAGTTCGACTTCTTACCTCAGCGAAATCACAACTTGTACTTTGCGTTTTCTCTAGGCATTCTAAGCATTGCTGATAACTAAACTTTGCCCTTATGTAACGAATGCTGATCTCCTGGTTGTTCAATGATTTGCTAGTTGTTAAATTTTATTGAAGCTTTTCGTTGTACCTTCTGATGCCATTCAACGATTGTGGTAAGATCTAATCCTAATCGTACTTGTTAGATGATGGCAGTGTTGCAACACTAGACATAATAGTTTAGCTAATTTTCAGTCAACGATTCAATCAATGGTTGTTCTGAATAGTGTTAAACACCGACGCACATGAATTGATTGACTCCCTGTTATACCCCGTAAATTTTTGGTTGAGTTAATTTTTCTTTGGGCTGGATGCTCTCCACGATTGAGGGTTAAACCCCAATGAAAGGCATGGTTGTTTGAACCTTGTCGAATAGTGCCTTGCTGTGTGCACGTGGCTCTCGAATGGAGGTGGTGTAACGCCCGACGATTTGCTGTTTAAAAAAATAAATTGTTCCTTAAATGATAGCAGTGTAGATTTACCTCCTTGCGTTTTAAAATTTTGTTTTACGATTACACAGACCTTGCCACACAGAACTACTAACCGGGAATCCAGTTACAGTCTTGGATCTTTATGTTGTTGTCATAGTTGCATGTGCCATGATTCGTCGTTATGTTGTGACAGAGAGTATGATGTCCTTATTACCCTTGTACACACACACACACACACATTTTTTTTTTATAGCACTTGTTATGAGAGGTTGTTGTCGCGACAAATGAGAGGTTCGATACATATGGTATCAGAGTGGGTTCAACCTGTGACTTGGGATTTCTACCTCTTTCGTTGACATGATTTGATTATACTATTGCTAATCAATTTGATTGTGTGCATGCAGGTAATCATGGTTAGAGGATGCCACAAAGGCAGACAACAAGATGCTAGGGGAGGAGGCGCGACACCTCCTTTAGCATCCTCACCTGAGGGGTCTAATCCCTAGGGAGATGAGCAGGTTCTCAGACAGGAGAAAATAGCAGTTGGCGATGTAGTTGGAATGATGAGATCTTTTCAGCACATGTCCGAGGCATTGATTAGCCATTTGGACAAAGATGAAACTAGGGCACCGGTACCCGTTGAGGTTTCGCCGTGCACACCGGACGGTACTGGTAACATTCACTGTGAACTCGAGAAGGTCAAATTTCCCGAGTTCTTTGGTGCCCCGAACGACACAGCCACTGAGGCATGGTTGGAGAACATGGTGATGTGCTTCACACTTCACGATTATACCTCCAACATGAAGGTCCACATGGCGGTCTTTCAACTGAAGGGGAGCGCTCTTCTATGGTGAAAGATGCTTCTACCACAACTGAACATGGCCGTCGAAGACGTGTCATGGGAACTGTTCGAGGAACGATTTAAGAGAGAGGTACCTTTCAGAGGAATTCATTGAGCATTAGCTCAATGAGTTCAATGCCTTACGATAGGGAGGTTGTACGGTGCCCGAGTACGAGGCTCATTTTATGGATCTACTCCGGTATGCTCCACACCTTAACACGGAGAAACTTAAGGTCAACAGGTTCGTATTCGGCCTTAATGGTAGCCTACGTGCAAAGGTTAGGATTTTGATGCCCCAAACCTTTCACGATGCCGTCCAGAAGTCTCTAATAGTAGAGGAGGAGCTTATCAGTGGGGGTCAGACTAGGACTCCAACAAGACCAGCAAGGCAGGTTCCATCTGGAACACAGCAGCACCAGACACCAGTGAGACATACGTCGGGATATCATGGCTTCCATGGGGGATCTAATTTCACTACACCCCGGCGAATGACGCCTCAACAACGAACACCTTATCAGGGACCACAACATTAGCAGCAACACCGCTTGCAACAAAAACAATTTAGGCCAATTTAGTAGAACCGACCAAGGTTCTAGGCCGATAGGCCTTCATCTTCTACTTTGGGTACCAGGACTACTGGGCTGAGGAAGGGGTGTTGGACATGTGGGGACCCACACTACCAACGCGACTACCCTATGGAGAGGACTAAAGTTTCTGGCTCAGTCAGACCCACTACTGTGGGAGATATGGGCAAGGCCCATCAGATTCATGTAGCAGTGAGTAACCACTAGGCAGAGCACCAGTCGACTGTGCTCGAGACAATAGGTACTGTTGCTGACCCGACCCTTAGTATTTTGATAGATCTTGGTGCTACCGAGAGTTTCATTTCTAGTTCAATGCTAAAAAGGGTTAAGGTAAAGGTAATCAAACATGACGAGTTTAGCTTCGTAGAGATGGATTCTGGAGCCAAACAGAAGGTTGGAGGAAAGGTTATGGGCTGTGCCCTTAACCTGGGAGAGTTTGTCACAAGGGCTAACCTATATGTCACGATCCTAGGATCTTATGATGTCGTGATTGGTATGGATTGGTTGGAATCACATGAGGCGATACTCAACTATAAGAAAAAATGGTTGAGCTTGGTCGATGACGAGGGATAGAGACATGTGATTGTAGGATGGAACTAGGGAGTTTCCCTGAGGTTCATCTCTTCCTTGCAACTTAGGAAGAGGATGCGCAAGGGGTGCAATATTTATGTGATCCTTGCGCTAAACGAGAAGGGAGTAGCGGAAGTTCTAGAACACCTTCCAGTGGTGAGATATTTTGTGGATGTGTTTCCGTAGGAGTTACCTAGGATGCCTCCGGAGAGGGAATTGGAGTTTACCATAGACCTAAAACCTGGGACTGAACTGATAGCAAGAACGACTTATCGGATGTCGACCCCAAAGTTACAAGAGTTAAAAATTCAACTAAAGGAGTTGTTGGACCTGGGACTGATATGTCCTAGAGTGTCACCGTGGGGTGCACTTGTTATTTTCATAGGAAAGAAGGATAGATCATGGAGACTTTGCATTGACTACCATTAATTGAACAAGGCTACGATCAAGAATCAAAATCCATTGTCGAGGATTGATGAACTGTTCGATTAAATGAAGGGGGCGATGGTGTTCTCCAAGATCCATTTGTGATCAGGGCATCACTAGTTACGGATCAAGGAGGATGACGTCCCTAAGACCACCTTTAATATGAGGTTTCGACATTACGAGTTTATTGTTTTACCGTTTGGACTGAAAAACGCCCCAGGGGTATTTATGAGTTTGATGAATGGGGTGTTCCGCGAGTAGTTGGACAAGTTTGTCCAAGTATTCATTGACGATATTTTGATTTACTTTGGGATGAAGAAGGATCATGATGAGAACTTACGCTTGGTACTACAGTGTTTACGAGAGCACAAATTGTATGGGAAGTTGTCCAAATGCTCATTTTATCAATCGAAGATTCACTACTTAGGGCATGTCATCTCTGGTGAAGGCATCGCCGTGGATCCAGCCAAGGTCGAGGCTATCATGGAATGGCCTGCGCCGATGAATGTCCTGGAAGTGCGCAACTTCATGGGTTTAGCAGGATACTATTTACGGTTCGTTGAAGGGTTTTCGAATATAGAAAATCCGATCACAGGGTTGCAAAAGAAAAACAAGAAGTTTGTTTGGACTGAGAAATGCGCGGAAGCATTTCGGAGGCTCAAGGATTTGTTGACAATAGCACCAATACTAAAGGTCCCTGACATGGACGCAAACTTCTTGGTATGCACTGACGCATCCAATGAAGGCTTAGGCGGAGTCTTGATGCAATATGGACGAGTAATTGCTTACATTTCGAGGAAACTGAGAAGGCATAAGGAGAACTACACGACGCATGATTTGGAGTTATTAGCCATCATATATGCCTTGAAGGTTTGGAGACACTACCTTGTTGGACGAAAATTTGAACTAAAGACTGATCATTGTGGAATACAACACATTTTTACGCAAAGCAACCTGAACACGCGACAATGACGTTTGTAGAAATTTCTTAGCGAGTACGACTTTGAGATTACTTACATAAAGGGAATAGTGAATCGAGTGGCGGATGCTTTGAGTAGGAGGCCACACATATTTTCGGTGTTGCCTCTTCAGACAAATCTACGTGAAAAGATTCTAACTTTACAGCATGATGATGACTGGTGCAAAGAGGTCGAGGGTTTTATCAGACAAAACACAATGATGGTACCACGATATGAGGGATTTTCATTTGATAGTGATGGTTTATTGAGGTTTAAAAGTCAGATTTATGTATTGCCGAACGACGAGTTGAGGATGTTGATCCTGAGCGAGGCTCATAGAGCAGTTTACATGGCTCACTTGAGAGTAACGAAGATGAGGGCAGACCTTAAACCCTTATTCTTTTGGAAGGGAATGAAGGTTGACATAGTCAACTATGTGGCCATATGTCTAGAGTGTCAATAGGTAAAGGTTGAACATAGACACCCAACAAGGTTACTTCAACCACATGCCATTCTGGAATCGAAATGGGAGGTTATTTCGATGGATTTTATTGTTGGATTGCCACTGATGACAAGGAGGCATTACTCGATTTTTTTAGTAGTAGACACTCTGACAAAGAGTTCTCACTTTATTCCTGTCCATACAACGTATCAGGCACCTGACATAGCTAGAGTTTTCATCAGTGAGATTGTGAGGCTGCATGGCCTGCCTAAGAGGATTATATCCGATCGAGGATCGATGTTTACTGGACGATTTTGGACGAGTTTCCAAGAGGCCTTGGGAAACCAACTTAACTTTAGTACTGCGTATCACCCAGAGACTAACAGGAAAATCGAATGAACTAACCAAACCTTGGAGGACATGTTGCGCATGTACGTGATGGACCAACAAAATCATTGGGAAGAATTCTTGCCACTAGTGGAGTTCGCTTACAACAACAGTTACTAGAGCACTATTAATATGGCACCTTTTGAGTTTCTTTATGGGCGATTGTGTCGAACACCCTTGAGTTGGGATCGGCTTGAGGATAGGGTCCTAGTGGGACCAGAAGCGATCCAAGAAATGGAAGAGCAGATGCAAACAATAAGACAAAGTATTAAAGAAGTGTAGGATCAATAGAAGAGTTATGCCGATGTGCACCGTGTCGACCATAGTTACGATGTCGATGATCGAGTCTTCTTGCAGGTTAAATCGCATAAGAGTTTGATCAAGTTTTGGAAGGGAGCTAAACTATTTCCTAGGTTCATGGGCCCTTTCAAGATTGTGGAGAGAAAGGGGCCTGCAGCCTATCGACTAGCCTTGCTTGATTCCTTGAGGCGTATGCACGATGTTTTTCATGTATCTGTTTTGAGACAATATATTAGTGATTCTACACATGTTATTGACATGATTTCCTTGCAGGTATTGGACGAGGGGGCACTCACAGCTGATTCGGTCTGCATCTTGGATCATCGCGTTCGTCAGCTACGATGTCGAATGGTATACCAGGTCAAGATCCAGTGGGACAATTATAGTCCACACTCGGCGACCTGGGAGGACACATATGATATGCGCCAACAGTTTCCATTTTTGTTTGATAGATAGACATATGATACTGTGATACACTTATTTCGGCATTTATACTGTGAAACTTCGGGATGAAATTTAGACCAAGAGGGGGTGTATGTAACATCCTGCTCTGGCGCACTGAGCGAACTTATTCTTTGAGGACACTTGCTCGCAAGTGATCTAGATTATTATGCTATTAAGACATTTGACTTTGATTATGATGCATTATGGGAAGATGACATGTTGATTTACTACATTGACATAGAGAGGTGCTATTGACTCGGTTTTACTGAGTGTGTAGGGTTTTGGACCTTGAGGATGCAGAGTCATCGATGGAACCCCTTGGACTCCGGATCGAGTCAGGGAGTGTGCTATTAGGGTTTGATTGTTTTAGTGTGATATTAGTACATCTGATTAGATGATATGATGTGGATGTGTTCTGACATAATTTGTTGATGATGCAGGCTGACGATAGATTGCCGACCAGACTCACATATGGAGTAAAGGGGCCACACACAACTGCCAGAGATGTTGAGGGAGAGGGGTGGAAAACAACCCTGCCACAACCTACTAGCACTCTCGCAGTGGATCGAACTGTAGGTTAATGATTACGTAGTTCGAGAGGACCCACGATACCATGAGGGCAGACTTCGATAGTCGCTCATGATGATTCTAAGGGATGCGCAATAAGGTGGGGGCCTTATTCCTTAGAAGTCCTTAGTCTCCCACAACTTCACCTGGCAGAGTGTTGACTCCAGGGGTTATTGATATCTACCAATTAGTCAAGGGGCGAGTGACACCCTTGGAGCACGTAGTGCATCCTGAAGGGCACGTCACTCAAAGGAACAGAGGTGAGTGGCACCCTTGGAGCACCTATTGCATCCTGAAGGCCACGTCACGTTGATGATGATAGAGGGATGAACCTAGATGGCCCTAAGACAAACAACACATTAAGAAATTTTAAAACAACTTCCCTAATTAAATGTCCCCCAGTTCAGAATCTAAGTTCTAAGTCTAAAACTTTGCTAGGGGTAAAATTTTGTCTACCCTTAAGAAAATATCCATATAAAAATAAAATAATAAAATTTGAAATAAAAACCACTTAAGTAATAATTTTGGTCTTCATAAATTTTTGGGGTAAAATGAAGAGAGTAAGAAATTAAATAAAATCTGTGGATATAAAATGTAAAGAATAAATTTAATTATTTTAACTTTTGATAGTTTAAAAAAAAAGAAAAAGAAGATACTAAATTAATCAAAAAAGGAAAAAGAGGTTAATTGCACAATTTTCATTTTTAGCTCTAATGAAAGGGGAATGAGGGAAATATAAGAATTAGGAATTTAGGGAAAGGAGGTAACCTAAAGAGGGAAGGAGGGGAACTCATGGTAAAAAGTGAGAAACCAACTTAGTAAAGAATCTGCATTTAAGAACCTTCTAATTTTGAACTGATTTAACAATTTCATTTTAGGGAAAGCCTTTAAAACATGTAAGGGAATCTAGGGACACCTAGGAGTGAATTTAGGAGTAACTCTAGGTGGGTGATGGAATTAAGACAATTAATTAATTAAAGAAAACAATTAATGGAGAAACATGGGGGATGGATGACACTTGTACGAAGGAGAATTTTTAAGGAATTTTTATTAAAACTTTAATTAAATGAGATTTAGGGAAAGAAAGGAAGTTGGAAACTCTATAAAATAGAGGAAGGAGAAGGATGAAGGGGATCGACTGTTAGCGTAATGTTATGCTACAGGAATAGTGACTTGACTGATTTACTTGTGGGAGTTGGGATTTCCCAGCTCGGAGAGGAGTGGTAGCTCGGCCTTGCGAGGCGAGATGGGAGCTAGACGTACCCTCTGGATAGTGTGTGGCCCCTTTGCGGCTTAGGGGGCTAAGGGGGAAGAAGAGTACCCCTAGCATTGGCTGGGAGGTACCGGTGTAGTCTCGATGGTCGACGAGCGGGAGTGGCATGGAGCGCGAGACGCCATTCGAAGCGGGTGATTAGGCAATGGTATGCTCTTTATTTTGTAGAGTAGAATGCATTAGGATTTGTGATTTTGATCTACATGTGTATTGGGTAGGTAAACTGATTGTTTGACTTATGCCATTCAGTACGGCCTTGGCGTAGGATTATCTTGCTTCCTTGTTGTTTAATTTCTACGCCTAGACTGATATAACCCCTGTGATCCTTTGGTATTCTGAGATGAAAATATTTAACTTCGTTCGGTCTTGAATCTTGTTGGATGGAATGGTTTTGTTTTATTTATTTACCTCGACGTTTTTAATTGGGTAACTGTTGTAAAAATGCTATCTCGACTGTATAATTCAGTAGTGGATGAAAACTAAGTACTTCATCGATTCCATTATGTGATGGCGGAAAAATTTAACCCTGTGTTGTAAAAGAAAAAAATATGGCCCCTCTAGACTTGCTTCTACAACCCTTAAATGACTGACTTTTACCTTTGTGGACTGTGTATTTTCATAGCCCTTTTACCACTGATTTTTACAGACTTACTCAGACAAGTTTGACTTCTTACCTCAGCGAAATCGCAACCTGTACTCTGCATTTTCTCTAGGCATTCTAAGCATTGCTGATAACTAAACTCTACCCTTATGTAACGAATGTTGATCTCTTGGTTGTTCAACGATTTGCTAGTTGTTAAATTTTATTGAAGATTTTCGTTGTACCTTCTGATGCCATTCAACGAATCTGGTAAGATATACTCCTAATCGTACTTGTTAGATGATGGCGGTGTTGCAACGCTGGACATAATAGTTTAGCCGATTTTCAGTCAACGATTTAATCAATGGTTGTTCTAAATAGTTTTAAACACCGATGCACATGAATTGATTGACTCCCTGTGATACCCTGTAAATTTTTGGTTGAGTTAATTTTTCTTTGGGTTGGATGCTCTCCATGATTGAGGGTTAAACCCCAATGAAAGGCATGGTTGTTTGACCCTTGTCGAATAGCGCCTTGTTGTGTGCGCATGGCTCCCGAATGGAGGTGGTGTAACGCCCGATGATTTGTTGTTTAAAAAAAAAATTGTTCCTTAAATGATAGCAGCATAGATTTACCTCCTTGCATTTTAAAATTTCATTTTACGATTACATAGACCTTGCCACATAGAACTACTAATCGGGAATCCAGTTACAGTCTTACATCTTTTTATTGCCTCCGGTTAATTATTACTTCACCTGAAATTGATTGATGGTATAAAAAAACCTCATGTAAATTGTTACTATTTACGTTGGTTTTGTTTTTAATTATTTTCTTTTTCTATTAAAACGCAATAAATGGAATCTACAGTAAGAGAGTATGTTTGGGAAATGGGAGCGAGAAAAATTTAAGGAGGCCTTTATACACCCTCTGTTTTCACCTCGCATTTGAACTTCATTAATTTTATTACCTCATTTGGTTATCGTTGGAGGGGCATGTTAACAAGTTGACTACAGTACTGAGTTGATTTAGGAAGAAGGGCCTCCCGGTCTATAGGTGGGACGTTCCAGCTATTAGCTATTACAAGAACCACTGTAATACCCTACAATACAGTTTGACATGCGCATGGGATGATCTCTTATCTCGGTGCCCGGGATGTGTGAAGTATTGTAAATGGTTGGGTGTGCCCCCCCCTTTTTCTAGAGTGCAGTAGACACCATCTAACCATATACCTTTAGGTAGCGTCATTTCGTAAGATGAAGAATTTAATGCCTTTTTTTTTTTTAATTTGAATTCCAAACAGAATATTAATTACAACGAATCATCGCTGGAGGTGGGTAAAGTTTCCTGGCATGAGTTTTACTCCCTTTGTAGAGATTCCTTTATTATTTGTCTCAACAATAACCTTCCCTCGTCTTAGCCAGCGATTTACCTTTGGTTGCTAGCCACCACCTTTTTCCTACCCTTGGACAGTGCTGACCCTGTCACGTGGACAACAATGATTTAGTTCTTCGTGCTTAATGTCTGAAGGTGTAACAGATTTCTGATGCCACGATGTGGGCAATTTATAATTATTCCATAATTATTGTTAAGATATTCAGACTTACTCAATTTATTAATTTCTGATGCCACGATATGGTTGATTTATGATTATTCAATATTTATTGTTAATCTTTTTAGACTTGCTCCAATTAATGCGTTAATGTTAATTTTAGATGGTAATGGTAGACATCGCTCTTTTATGTGTTAAATTAGATCCGTTCAACAACACTTACCTTTCTCTCTTAATTAATATAAATTTCCATGGCTAATTTAATATAGGATGATTTTAAAAGGATTTTTATTGTTATTGGATAACATATAAATGTAATGTCTTTTTAAGCTAAGTAAAATAAGTCATTAGGATATTAGTAATTGGGATTTTTCAATTAATTAAATTTACTTTATTTTAAAAGTTCGGTTGGTAACTCATCGACTAATGGAAATTAAATTGAGTAATTGATCTGTAATTAATGCCAATATTTAGTCATAGATAATGCCCTTTTGTCTTAAATAATGGTTGGCGGTGACAAAGTCTTTTCAAATTGCGCCTTCTGTAGAGGATGTGGATGTTCTTTTAATTATTGTTGTACTTGGTTGAAAACAATTAATTGTTGCATCTGCTTGTGTCGGCTGGGTTGTAGACACCTCCTTGTTCCTCAGAACAGTCGCCAGCCCTGAGACCTTAAATGGTCAAATCGATGGGAACCTGGGCTTGAGCATTGCTTATGTGTCCTGGAGGTCCTAACCATTGCAGGGTAGGATGGATGGGTAGTCAGCCTTATTTATTGTCGTTTGATTGTCGTTCATTGCTCGCAGATTGCTTGATGTGCGTCTTAGATCTTTATGTTGTTGTCGTAGCTGCATGCGCCATGATTCATCGTCGTGTTGCAACGCAAAGTATGATATCCTTATTACCATTGTACACATGCACACACACATTTTTTTTTTCTTTTTTTCACACTTATTATGAGAGGTTGTTGTCGCGACGAACGGGAGATTCGTTACAAAACTTTCATTTTCACAAGGCTTTATGCAAAGCTTGTATTTGTACATACCAACTGTATATATATATATATATTGGTTAAACGTAAGAAATAAGGTCAGATAGATAGATAGATTTTACATTTCTTAGTCACTTTAGTATTTTCATTGGCTAACAGAGCCATAAAACCCGTTAGGGTAGGTTATTCTAAACGGCTTGGGTTAACTAGACAACCCAAGACCAGATCTTCCCTTCTAGTTGATGGTGTTTCATAAACCACCATAAAAAAATGGTGCTAGAAGGAGGGACGATAAAATTAAATGATTGAATGTTTTAATTTCAAATTATTATTTTTAATCATTTAATTTCTCCGCCCATAGTTATTTCTGATTCATTATCTATCCTTCGGTAATGTCATCCACATGATTAAGGGCTAGTTAGATGAGAAACTAGCTCAAAGCCGAATTCTTTATTTTCACATTACAATAATGGATCTTGCCCAAAGTTTTGTATGGGAATGTGTTTTTAATCTCCCCTCTGTTAACATTCCCAGTAAGACACTTTATCTCTTGTCAGAACTTACATTCAACGGAGAAGGGAGTACATCCGTAGAGGATCATCTTTGTATTTTTTTTATAAATGTTTAAAAAATAGTATCATTGATGCTAATGTTATATGCAGATTGTTCGCCCTCACTTTTTGAGTTCGGGTTAAATATTGGTTCGAATATTTTCCGGTTAATTCAATTCATTCTTTGTCCGAGTTTGTAATTGATGTTTTATCATATTTTAACAATTATGATTATGATGAATTAAGTGAAGAATTAAGTTCTTTAAGGAAAGAAAATGATGAATCATTCAATGATTTTGCAATTAGGTTCATACATGTTTGTATTAGATTTCCTTTGAAAGAAATGCCTCTTATTGATGAATGGTTTCAATATCTTGTTTCTCTCTCAGACAAGCAATATCAATTAACTCTTAACCAATCTGAATTGAGCACTAATACTCAATCTCAAGATGGTTTAAAATTTCATGATGATCTTGAAGTCATTAAGGCACCACATTTTTTGTCAACTTCCTTCATTTTAGTAGATCAAGAGTAGAATGACATTTTACAAGATGTACTTTCCACTTCTGATGTTTCTTTGTCAACAATATCTTATTCTATTGAGGAAGGAACCTTGAAATTAAAAGGAGATCCAGGAGGAAATTCAAAGGACGATTTTTATCCTTTCTTTTGTATATTATTTATTTTGTAAACTTTTTCTTTTCAAAAGGAGTAATAGATGGTTGGAATTTTTGGGAGAATGGATCATTATTTTTGAAATACCAAATTGCTTAATGTCTTTTGTCCTGTGACTAAAAGGGTTTTGTTTTCATTATAATATCTTTTTATTATGGTTCATATTCTTTGAGTAATTGATTATGCATTGATTTAAATTAGCTTTAGTCTGTTTTATCAATACATGATTAATTGCTAGCATTTATGTATTAATTTTGTCAATCTTTAATAGTCTATTATCCCAATTATCTTGGTCTTGGTGATTGTATTATTTTGATACAAATCTTGTATTATATTGGGTTTATTCATGTAATTTGGATTTGTAAAGAGAATTGTTCAATTGAGATTTTTCTTATTGTCGATTAGTCTATTATATCTTCACTAAGAATCATGATTTGAAATTTGTTCTTTATTCATTTTAAATAAGATTTAAATTGTTAGTCAAAGTGATTTTTATCCTGACACTGTCACAATATTAGAGTTACACAACCTTATGCTATATATTTCTCTTAACATATAGGTTGTTGGAGCAACGTTATACAGGAAGGCACAACCAAAAGTTATCTTTAAATACTAGCCAATTATAGGTTAATTACTTTCTTTTTGTTTTGATTTATATTTTGTGAATGTAAATTAACATTTAAGCTTAAATACTTTGTTTATTTAAGTTAAAACATTATTATTTATATTCATTTATTTTCCTTTTTTAGTTTCACGATTAAAATTAGATTAGCAATATGTTCTAGATCTATTTAATTTTTCTTGAGATTCGGTTCTCTTGTACAACCTTAGTTTACAAGGTTTCTCGTAAATATTGCACCTGTTTATTTGTATATTTTGTATATAAAAATGTGAATAATGAATGTATATAGTAGATCTTCATTAAGGAATAATTAGTTATTTTATTTTCGTAGTTTAAATTAGATCCCTTTATCGGCTAACATAGCCATTAAACCCGTCAGGGTGAGTCATTCCAAACGACTTAGGTTACTTAGACAACCTTGGACCGGGCTCTCCCTTCCAGTTGACAGGTGTGTCACATATGCCCGTCAACAAGTTTATGTATGATAAGATTTCCCTAGAGGGATGATACTTGTTGGGAAAAATTAAACATCTTTTCTCTTGGATTTCATTTTTGATTGGGGTTGTTAAGAAGTGAAATATTGTCCTCTATAGCAGGTTTGTATCATATTTCATAACAACACTAACGCTGTAAATTCACAGGGTTAAAATTCAGGAAACCTCCTTGTGAGGTGAAATTTCTATTTTGCATTAAAATTCAAAGAATATGGAAATGTATACATCTTGATCCACTAAAATACCAATTTCTTGTTATTAACTCTCATATATTCTTAAGCGACTAGCCTATGTGTGAAAATCCCAATACAAATTTATGATAGAAGCTAGCAAGGCCAAGGAAGCTAGAGATTCATATAAAGTCTTGAGTATGGGATCAATATATAATGATGATATTCTCAAGATCAAATTATATACCATACTCATTAATAATGATTCCCAAGTATTCAATATTCTTAACCATAAAGGGACACTTACTAAGGTGAGTTTGGAGGTTTTGTCAAAAAAGCTTTTTTTAGGCTTGTTGCATATGCTTCAGGTATTCCTCCCACATGGAATTGTAGATGAGGGTGTCATCCATGCATATAAACACCAACTACTCAAGATATTTTTCATTAGGAACATGTACATAGTAGTGACATTGGTTTGGATGTTGTCTTCCATGTCCTTCGGTTGTGTAAGGACATAATGATAAATTGAAATTTGGATCAATATTCATAAAGGATTTTTCTCCACAAAGTTGATCAAGAAGGTTTCCAATACTTGGAAGAGGATAATGGTTCTTCTCTATGAATTAGTTTCATTAAAATATTCCGTAATCCCTCTTTCTTAGGTTCCAAAACAATAGGGCTATTGCATGGCAAAGAGCTAGATTTAATTTGTTCTTGATAATTAAATTCTTGTATTTGTCTTATGAACTTGTTATCCTCCCAAATTGAATGACAGTAAAAAGAACCATAGGTAGGGAAGATCCTTGTACTAGTTCAATAACATGATGATTTGAACTCCTTATACATTTTTCAAGTAAAAGTCTAATTGTTTTAAACTTAAGTAGAAAATCTTAAATACAAGAGAAATCATTCGTATTTAAAGAAATCAATTGATTTTTGAGTTGGTGGGCTTGAATCTCATTGTGTTTACCAAATATGGTTTCCAAATTTTGTGAAGCTACATTTGGTTTTTCAATTCCTTGGAGGTGAAATTGTAGATCATTGGAGATGAAAATTTCGATTAATCCATATGCGTTGTCATTTTTACTATCCCATTTGATTTTCTTAATGGTTGAATAGGGGAAACATATGTTCCCAAGGTAACTTGGTAAATTCTCCTAGTTTGTAATAAATCCACCATACAAATTTTCCATTATAAGGAGTTTGAACTAGTAAGTAGGGTATCACTTGGATTAACGATGTGACAATATGCATGCAATAGGGCTTTAAAAGAAAAAAACTGATTGTATAGATGGAAAAAGCTAAAAAAAGACATTTAAAAAAAATGGCATCGAAAATGGACTTTGAATAAGTTATGTATTTTTGAAACAAATGCATAAAAAATAATCTAGTTTCCACAGGGGAGGTGGAGGTTGATCTATGTGGTAATGGGTGCACAATTAAATTGCTAAATTGTAAATAGTAAAAATAATTCCCCTCATTGTCTAACTTTATAATATAACTCATTTTTACAAATAAGTTATGTTTATAATGTAAGTAACCCACTTTTATAAAATAAGTGAGAATCATTTTTAGAGTAAAGTTATTTTATAACTTAAAGTTTCATGCAAAAAGTAACTTAAAAAAAAACAAAACAAAAAAGTTATTTTAAAAGTGGTTCATTTTTATAATTTAAGTGAAATGCACTTTACAATAAAGTTATCTCATAATGTAGAGTTGTATGCATTTTTTTAAAAGTAATTTACAAAAAGAAAGATTTAAACTCAAGAACTTTATTTTAAAAGAGTGATTTTCAACCAAGTGAACTATTACAAAGATATACCAAATGTTAGAAAGGAGATGAGTTTTATTTTTATTTTTATTCTTTGTCTCAAAGTGTGTAATTACCTTGAAAACTTTTGTTTTTTCCTACAAAAAAACTTCAACATGACACATAAAACAAATACTTTTTTGGATTTTTTTTTCAAAACTTTATATCCTTGGGGTTAGATGTTAGTTATCTTATCTGCAAAATGCTACTTTTCCTTTCTGTTTCTGATTTGTCGAGATCACATAGAGCGCAGGGGAAAAAAATTAAACATAAAAGAAAATATTTTCTACTCTGTTTCTGATTTATTGAGATCACCTAAGACATGTGGAAAAGAGAATATGTATATTGGAAGTGAAGTAAACTAGATATATAAACATAAAAAAATCAAAATAAAATATTAAAACAGTATGAAAGACATTCTAAAAAACGAAATGAAAATGTGTACATCCTGATATGATATAAATGACATTATCTTAGGTAACCATAAACCTTTTTGGGATTAAAAAATGGTTTCAAACTAAAAACAATTCTCAAAATTCACAGGGGGGGGTTTCCCATAAATGCTCAAAATAGTAGAATCTAGAAGTCCTTTGATGCATGCAACGACGCAGGTTCAATATTTCAATCAACAATAGATGTAGGTCTTCATAAGTGCTCTGATACAATGTTTGATAAACATGGTATATTAACATAGGTCAAACACCTTACAACAATATCTCACACAAATTGATCAGATATTAGTATACCAATGTATTATGTGGTTAAAATTATCAAAGAGGGAAACAATCTATGACTCCAACCAATGTATCCACTTGAAACAATATATTAACGTAAAAATAAAATAGTTTACATATGCATCTCCCACAACCGATCATCAACAAATGACCCTCCATGCTTTTTAAATAGAGATCATGGACCATTTATGTGTTAAGTCACAAATCAAGTGTTGTTAGTATAGAAAATAAGTTTAATCATTGGATCATTTTATGTCCAGAACATATCCTGACCATTGATTTAGTTATTTACAAAATCATACTAAAGAAACATGCTTTACCGAAAGACACATTAGACCAAGTTGAAATTAACTAACTTCCATGTCTAAATATCCTAACAATCAATACAAAATTATACATTTGATGTTAATTATTTGACTTCCCTTACGAGTCAATAGACTATTATCATTAAGACCACATAGTGGTGTGATAGAAGTCTTGGTTGAAGAACCACAAGGTTCAATCATAGATACTAATTTAGTTTTGTAGAGGGAATTACCTTGAAAAATCATTAACACCACAAGTTATGGATACATAGAGGTGGTTTAGATCTGTTAAAGAAGTTTTGCAAGAGATTGTGATTGTAGATATAATTGTGAATTTACCATGAGTTGTCTATTTTGTTGAGTGAATATGCAAGTGTATCCATCCAAGAAGTAAGAACTACTGATGAAAATGAAAATTGGCTTGGTGGAAACCTATGGATTAAACCACTAAAACTTTGACCATTCAACCCATTTTGGAAAGTAATGATGCTTCATTGTTGTCTAATACAATTATCAAAATCATAGTTCAAATTTTTTGAATGTCAATGAATTCACTTAATGAGAGTATTTTCCATCTTTAACAACTAAAAAAAAGAAATTATAGATCATAAAGTTTGCTCTAACATATCTGTTGGAAGATTAGTTGTTGTCATTGATGTCAACCCTAGTCATGGATTTTGGACCGCAAGATTGATGAAGGTATTTGGACATGAAGGAAAATGCATATGCAGATACAAGACCCATGGATGTATAGTATACACATGTTGTTTCTGGTGGCATGTGGCACGTCATTTGGATCCTCATGGTTGAGGAGAAATGAATTTTTGAAGATGACAAAGTGAATTGAAGAAGGAAGTACATGTAGGCCCTGAAGATAATTAAAGAAAATAATTACAAAATAAGAAAGTGTCAGGTCGGCCCTAATGTTAAAATAAAGTGACATAAATGGTATAAATAAATATAATTATACATTCATTTGAAACACAAGTCAAATTTCAGAGGAAATCAGAAGTAAAGAAGGCCAGATTTGAAGGGAGGATGAAGTCTTTTGGTGATGTGTTCTAAGGTATGTTATTTTCAAGTTATCTTACTATTTTTTCTATAACTTGTTTTCTAGAATGATTCAGATGGTGAAATTGATCTGGTATTGAGAATACATATCAAGGTACTTGTGGTAAAAATTGTATCTCTTGATTGGCTATAATTATGGATATACACTTTGTGGAAGATAGGGTTTGTGACCAGTCCTGAAGCTAGTCAATAAACAAGTGTTCCGGGTAAAAAAGTCATAACATCTCCATCGAGAATCCAAATGAAAAGGGAAAAATTTTATTGGAAAGAGTACGCACTCTAGTTTCTTTTGTGCGAGTTTCATAATTTGATGTTAAATATTGAACGTGGGGCATTTTGTACAAGTTCGGTCTCCTGAATAAACTAGAATTGAAAATGTCTACCATTCTCTCTATAACTTCTTTTTGGGGAGGATTAAAGGAGTGAAACTTTGAGGAGTTTCAGAGAATACATTGAGTAATATTATCTATAAGATCAGAGTACTCCAATAATTGAATAATTTTAGAAATTGAAGAAGTCTCAGGAAGCATTATCAGGTTCTATGTGATGATTTAATGCAAAGTTTTATTATCTCTCATATATTGTTGGGTGGAAGGAAGGGGCAAGGATGGAGAGTTCAAATCTCTCTTGATAATTGAGGATTGTATCTTCCTCTTGGAGGTTTATCCCTCCCTTTACATTTGGAAGCTGTAGCTACCTTTGGAAGTCATTACTTCCCTTGAACAATAACTATTGATTATTTCTCATA
>JZKD02S1674342.1:322813-334960 GCA_000966675.3 Picea glauca | reverse complement strand
GGCTTATTATCTGAAATTATCTCTTTTTCAAGGCATTGAGTACTTTTTCTGAGGTTTTTCTATGCTATATTGATATTTGGTTCCTAACATATGGTATCAGAGCTCAAGGTCTTGGAGTTTCACTACTACAGCTGAGACACCTTGGAATTTTCACTATAACATTTTTTATAGAATGTTTCAGAAGGAATGACTTTGAGGATATTTAGTAGACAGATCAAGGTACGTTGGGTTAAAATTTCATCTCTTGAGGCCTTATACTTTTGGAGATACATCCTGTACAAGATAGGGTTCTTGAATCATCCTGATATGAGTCATTGCGGAATGTTCTCTATAGAACATTTTTTGTAACATTTCAGACCCTAAACTCCAGAGGCTATTCACCGAAATTAGTAAGGTATCTATGGTAAAACATTTGGCTTCTGGGTCATCTTAAATTTGTAGATACACCCTGTGTAAGATAGGGTATCTGACTAGTCCTATTGACTAGTCTCAAGAAGGTGTTCTAGGTAAAACAATCATAAATTCTTCCTAGAGTATCCAAATTGAGTGGGACCAGTTTCATTGGATCGTGGATAGTCTTTAGTATTTTGAGTATGATTTTAAGAATTTAATATCAAATATTTTGTGCAGGGAATTCTATACAAGTGAGATCTCATGGAAAGGCCACAAATCGACAAGTTATGGGGAAGTGACCGTAAATTCCACTTGGCACATCCAATTTTGATCAGACCTATGGAATTATAGAGAAGAAATATCAGAGAACTACATAAAAGAAAGTTTCATACCCAGAAGGGACTAAACTTGGGAGATACAATAGAAGAAAGATTGTCTAGCAGAACTGTTGTCATGTTTACAGGCAGGTGTGCATGTCATTGATGGAAAGATCAGAGTATGCAACGATGGAAAAACATGGAAAACGTAAGCCCGATAGGAGAAGCGACAATGATCTTTGGATCCCATTGAAAATTCTCGATGATCGTCAGATCTGAGCTCAAGGTCCAACCGACGTTGCATCCAGAAGAACCTGTACATTCTTTAAAGAGAAAAGTGAAGTGGGGTTATGAAATCCAAAAGGCAGGAGGACAGTTTCAGATACTAGGAGTTGGAAGAGTCGAGACTCTTCATCATCAGGAGTCCCAAAATCACAAAATGTGAAACTCCAAAATCCCAAAAGTAGGAGGACAGTTTCAGATACCGGGACTTGGAAGAGTCGAGACTCTTCATCATCTGGAGTCCTAGAATCGTGAAATGCGAAACCCCAAAAACCTGAAACAGGCACGTCGACCAAAGGTTTGGATACCGGGATTTGGAGGAGTCAAGAGTTGAGACTCTTCAACGCAAGAGTCTCAAAGTGTCGAAATGTGAAACACCAAAAATCCCAAAACAGGCACATTAACCGGAGTTTCGGATACCGGGAGTTGGAGGAGTATGGAGTCGAGACTCTTCATCACAGGAGTCCCGAAGTTGTGAAATGCGAAACTTCGAAACACCTTTTCGTGTAGATTTTGGATACCGGAAGATGAGGCGTCAAAACACTTCATCACAAGGAATGTCAGAATGCTGAAATGCTGAAATGTGAAAAACACCTTTTGGTGTTGGTTTTGGATACCGAGAGTTGGAGTGTCGAAACACTTTGCAACAAGAATGCCAAAATGATGAAACACTGAAATGCGTTTTTGAATAAGGCTATGGTCACCGTTGGTGGTCACATCGTTGAAGAGATATAGAGAAGAGCTCGAAGAGACAAGCTCCATTTCGGAGTTTGGGACATGGAGAGTTGAGACGACTCATCACAGAATCCCCGAAACGTGAAATACAAAATACATGTTCAAAATTGGCCCGTGGTCATAACCCATGGTCACATTGATGAAGGCTCAAGGGAGGAGGTTGCAAGAAGCTAATCTCCATTTAAGAGATCGTGACATGGAGAGTCGAGATGCCTCACAACAGGGATGCCGAAAAGCCAAATGCCAGAATGCCAAAACACTAAAAGGTCGAATTGTGAAATGGAAAAATAAGCACGAGACCCATCATTTATGATCCAACAGTGTAGGTTATTCAGGAATATGATCGAAGGGCTACTATTTCTCTTCACAGTTAATTGATCAGTGGTGATTTAGTTGCTGAAGTGATCTTTGGAGGTTCACAGTGTAGCTACTAGAAACCACTAATGGTTTTTGCCAGAGGACTCGAAGAGACTTCTATGTGATTTCCAGAGGAGTTGAAGAGTCTCAAGGAATACTCCAGTGGAATGAAGACTGTTCATAGAGGAAATTGAAATATGGATGAGAGTTGAAGCCTGTAACTACAATAGAGAGGTTGAGATCAACTGTGACAGAGAAGACAAAGTGTCTCAACTATTGGAGAGGCGATGGAATCTCGGCATAACACCCAATGACAATGGACGCATGGATCTAACTGCCAGAGAAGCTGAAGAGTTGCAATGATGATCAGGCAGAGAACTCGACATGAAGAGAGCATGCAGAAGCATGGCGAGATAGCATGCACAAGGTGCACAGAGACTATAAGTATGCAGAACAAAGAAGAGATGAGGGTTACTGTTGTAGAGAGGGATTCAGGAGTGTAGAAGGAGGGGTGTGCAGCATCTGAAATACAGAGAAAAGGAATGGTGCATTGAATGGACATTGAGCACAGAGCATAAAAGGTAGAAGCACAGAAAGTGCAAGGCATGTGTGCAACAAGACAATGAGATAGTAAAGGAAGGATGAGGTGCTCTTGTAGAGAAAAACAGAAGATCAAAAATCGCAAGAAGATGCAGACAGAGAGACACTGATACAGGAGAGCAGAGCAGCATAGTAGAACAGTGATAAGCCTGGTAAGCCAATGATAAATATTGTATCACTGTGATAATTTTATATATAGAAAAATTTATATGGCAGGGTGGAAGGGAGGTGCTAGAGAGGACTGTTGTCCTCAGAGGTTCAAGTGGGTGATTGAACATAGGGAGTTGTATCTTCCATCTAGTTGCAGCCAGAGAAACCAGGGTGGTAGGGTGGTGCAAGGGAGAACTGTTGTTCTCTGTTATACAGGTTGGTTCCCAAGTGACTGGAAGTTGGTGCTTCCATCCAGTTGATGCTGGAACACTTAGGGAGTTGGTGCTTCCTTCTAGTGGGTGCTAGAGAAACCGGGAAGTTGGTGCTTCCTTCTAGTAGGTGCTAGAGAAAATAGAGAGTTGGTGCTCTCAGCAAGTTGCAACTTGCAAAATAGAGGTTGTGGCCTCATTATGAGTTGGTGCTCATAAGTATGATAATGTATAGAATGTAAAGATTACTTATCATATAAAGAAGAAGAGGTTTTTACCATTTATGGGTTTCCTCAGGAAATATTTGTCTCTGTATATTTCATATGTTTGAATGATGTTGAATGTTCTATTGCTTACTTCCCTGCATTATTGTGATTGTCATTCAGTGCTTTGAAAAGAGTTTAAAATAAGCATAATTGTTTAATCTCGGTAACAACTGATTGACCCCCCCCTCTTAGTTGTTCAACAATTGGTATCAGAGCTGCCCCCTTTTATCTAAGGGTAGATCCTAGAGCTTAAACATGCCAAGCCATGAAGGAAATTCAACCAATAAGGCCCCTCTGTTCAATGGAGAAAACTTTACCTTCTGGAAAGTTAGAATGAGAACCTACATAATGGATTTAGGTGCAGATGTCTGTTATGTGGTAGATACTAGCTATGTAAAGCCAGTTGTACTAGATAATAAGGATGACAAGCTAGAATTTAGCTTCAACGCTAAGGCTATGAATGCTATCCTGAGTGGGCTTGTAGAAGCAGAATTCGTAAAAGTTATGCACCTAGGAACTGCCAAAGAAATGTGGGACAAACTCATTAGCAGTTATGAAGGTAATGAGAAGGTAAAGGATGCCAAGCTTCAAACCTACAGAGTACAGTTTGAACAGTTGAAGATGAAAGAAGATGAAACTATTGGAAAATACTTTATGAGAGTTGAAGAACTGGTAAATGCAATGAAAGCACTTGGTGAAAAAATTGAGGAACCTTCTTTAGTTCAAAAAATTTTGAGATCTCTACCAAATAGGTTCAACCTGAAGGTCTCTACTATAGAAGAATTTAATGATCTAAAAACCTTGGATTTTGATCAACTTCTAGGAACATTGAATGCATATGAAATGAGAATAGTTAAAGATAAACCTACCTCCAGAGAAGCATCCTTTAAGGCATACAAGAATGAGGATTCTGAGCTTGATGAAATTGAAGCAAAATTTGTGAAGATACTGAAGAAGGGATCAGGAAAATACAAAGGTAAATTGCCTTTCAAATGTTTCAACTGTGGTAAGATAGGTCACTTTGCAAATAAATTTCCTCACAAAAGAAAGGATCAGACATGTGATGATGAGGAGAAGCACAAACACATAAATTTCTTTAAAGAGAATAATTTTAAGAAGAAAAGTCTTTGTGTAAACAATGATGATGATCCTTCAGATGATGAAGACAATGACTCCTCTATTGAAGATAAAATAATTGACTTCATACTTATGGCCAAAGAGGATTATGATAATAAAATCAAAGGAAGTGATGATAATGATGAAGAAGCTGTGGTTGATATGGAAGGAGAACTAATCAGTGCACTGGAAGAGATTGACAGACTCAGAATTAAGAACAGAAAGAAAAAACAATTGCTGATATAGTTTGAGAAAGACAGTAAATATCCTGATGAAGACTTTGCCCTGCTAAAAGTGGAATTAGAAGAGGCAAATAAAATCGAGGACATTCTGAAACAACAATTATCAGAAAAGAAGGCAAGATGTAAAGCTCTGGAAGAAGAAGTAGTGAAAACTAGGAAAGAGTTGGAGAGGTTTCGAGCCTTGTATCATCAAAATCTGCCAAGTATCAAAGCCTCAGAAGGATTAGACACCATTCCGAATCAACAAAGGAATCCAAAGCTGAAAACTAGTTTGGGTTATGAAGAGGGATCAAGTAGTGGTCATCCAAGAAACAAAGAACCTATCAAGTTTGTCAAATTCTCAAACATTGGCAATAGTCACTCTGCAGAAACAAAGAAAGAAAGTCAGCTACCAAGAAGGAATGAAAGAAAAAGTACCAGAACCGAATCTGTAGATCAGAGAAATTATCAGCATGAAAGAAATCGACCTCCTCAAAGAAGACAGACTTTTTCCAGGTACCAACGTTTTTTTTTTATGGATATTGTTTCTTATGTTCTAACTTTGGTCATAAAGTTGTAAACTATTCTTTAAAATTAAATTATGAGCAATCAAGACATTCAAGGTATAGATATCTGCCACAACAAAGAATGATACAACCAAGTAACAAACCACCATAGACTGCAAATCATTTGATGGATCAGAGAAGAGCACAGGTTAAGCATAACAATCGTTAAGATCCTTTATTCGACGAACCAGAATGTTACATCTGTCATAACTATGGACATAAATCTGTTGACTGTTGCTTAAGGAACTATGAACTAGATTTGAATTCCCCTGCTTAAAATGTCAAGGTTTGGAAGAAGAAAGAAAGTGACAAGTGTGAATTAGTGTTGTCAGCTCAAAGACAAACAAACCCTTGGTATATAGACAGTGGATGCTCCAAACATATGACGAGAGACAAAGGTAAGTTTCTATCTCTAAGTGAAAGCAAATCAGGAAACGTAACCTTTGGAAATGATGCTCCAGGTAAAATAAAGGGTAAAGGGATGGTGAGTCTAAGTAATGGAAAAGGAAAATCCCAAGATGTTCTACTTGTATATGGGTTGAAACATATTCTGCTCAGTGTAAGTCAAATGTGTGACAAAGGATGTGAAGTGGTGTTCACATCCAAAGACTGCAAGATAAAGTCTGTAAAATCAGGACAAGTGGTGGCCAAAGGCATAAGGACAGAAAATAATGTATATGTGCTGAAAGAAGATAGAGAAGAGTGTCATCTAAGAAAACATGATGAAATCTGGTTATGGCATAGGAGACTTGGAAATCTAAACTTTGACCACTTATTCAATCTCAAAAATCTTGAGGCAGTAAAAGATCTTCCGAGAATATCAAAGCCCCAAGATTCTATGTGTAAACCTTGCCAAGTAGGAAAGCTAACCAGAACACAGTTTAAGTCCAAGAGATTTACTTCAATGGAGAAACCACTCCAACAAGTTCATATGGATTTATGTGGACCATCAAGACAAGAAGGCACGGGGAAAGAAAACTACTTCATGCTGATTATTGATGATTACTCCAGAATTACTTGGGTTGCCTTTCTTAAGGAAAAATATGAAGCATTTGAGAAGTTTAAAAAATTTAAGGCTTTAACTGAGAATCAAACAGACAAGAGGTTAAAGGCAGTAAGATCAGATAGAGGAGGATAATTTATGTCAAGTGATTTCAAGGAATTTTTTGATAAGCATGGGATCAAGAGAGAATACACAATCCCAAGAACTCTACAACAAAATGTAGTTGAGAGGCAAAAAAGAACAGTGCAGAAAATGGCCAAGTCAATGATGAATGAGAAGAACATTGGTCAAAACTACTGGGTAGAAGCAATACACACAACAGTCCATGTTATTAACAAAGCCCACCTCAGACCACAAAGTGACAAGACACCTTATGAACTATGGTATGGGAGACCTGCTTCAATCAAACACTTCAAAGTCTTTGGGAGTAAATGATACATAAAGAATAATGATGAGAACCTTGGCAAATATGATGACAGGGCTGATGAAGGTATCTTCTTAGGGTATGCTACAAATAGTAAAGGATACAGATGCTATAATAAGAGGTTGCATAAAATGGTTGACTGTATTGACGTAAAAGTTGATGAAGGAATCCCAGCAAGAGAGGTGTACAAAAATGAGTCTTCTACAGAGGACACAGCTGAAGCTGAAGATGAATAGGTCCAAGAATCATAAAATGAAGACTCTGAATCAGATGAAGACACAGATACTCAGACAGACTCAAATCAACAAACAACTTCAAGCTCCTCCTCTAGAATCACTCAAAAGAATCATTCTGCAAGTAAGTTAATTGGTGAAAAAGACAAAGGTGTACAAACCAGGAGAAAGATAATCAAAAACACCGAACAATCACATATAGCTTTCATATCCATGCTGGAACCTAAGAATTTTAATGAAGCTAACAAATATGAGCATTGTGTTAAAGCAATGAATGATGAACTTGATTAGATTGAGAAAAACAATACATGGGAAATGGTTCATAGACATGAAGGTAAAAATATCATTGGTTCCAAATGGATCTTTAAGGATAAGTTGAATGAGCAGGGACAAGTTGTCAGGAATAAAGCAAGATTGGTCTGTAAAGGCCATGCTCAAATAGAATGGCTGGATTTTGATGAAACATTTGCGCTCGTAGCAATATTAGAAGCTATCGGAATATTTCTTTCCTATGCTTGTCATAAAAGGTTTAAAATCTATCAAATGGATGTCAAGTCAGCCTTTCTAAATGGAGATTTAAATGAAGAAGTCTATATGGAACAGCCAGAGGGTTTCAAACTATCTAATAACCCTGACTTAGTATGCAAGTTGAAGAAATATTTATATGGGTTAAAACAAGCCCCTCGTGCCCGGTATCACAGACTGGATACGTATCTCATAGACAAAGGGTTCCAGAGAGGAACAATTGAAAACAAGCTATATATCAAAATAGAGGATAATAATTTGCTCATCATGTTGGTCTATGTAGATGAAATCATCTTCGGATGTAATAAGGATTCATTGGTACAATGGTTTGCTTCTACCATGGAGTCTGAGTTTGAAATGTCTATGATAGGTGAACTGTCATTTTTTCTTGGTCTACAAATTACTCAGAGGTCTGAAGGGATGTTCATTTCTCAAGAAAAATGTCTAAGAGAAATGTTGAAAGGGTTTCAAATGGAAGATTCTAAGCCTGTGGGCACACCTATGGTTATTGGATGCAAATTAAGCAAGGATGATGAATCACCTGATTTTGATCAAAGTTCATATAGGTCAATGATAGGCAGCTTGATGTACATCACAACATCTCGCCCAGACATAATGCATGCTGTTGGAATGGTAGGAAGATATCAGTCTGCACCTAAACAAATTCATTTGCTAGCTGTCAAAAGGATATTTAGATATTTGAAAGAAACAATGAACTATGGCCTATGGTATCCTAAAAATTAGAATTTTCAATTATCGGTCTACTCAGATGCTGATTGGGTTAACTGCATGGATGAAAGGAAAAGCACGAGTGGAGGAGCGTTCTTCTTAGGAGATTCTCTAGTAGCATGGTTGAGTAAAAATCAAGGTTCCATTTCTTTATCAAATACAGAGGTAGAGTACATTGCTGCTGCTACCTGTTGCACTCAGGTATTATGGATGATTCAGATACTTGCAGACTTGGAGGTAAAATACACTGCACCGATCCCAATTCATTATGATAACACTAGTGCCATCAGTGTGTCTAAGAATCCTGTATTCCACTCCAAGACCAAGCATATTCCCATAAAATACCATTTTCTGAGAGAGCAGGTCACCAATCAGGTTGTTCAGGTCCATTACATTCCAACCACAGAACAAATTGCAGACATATTTACTAAACCCCTAGCCAAGACACCATTTGAATATCTCCGACAGAAGATGGGTGTCATCCTGTCTCACACCTAAGAGAGTCCATCCTATTAGGGGGAGTCTTGTATTGATTGAATATATGATACCTCCTTAAAATACTGTAACAACTTAGGGGGATCATGTTTTCTTTAACATTGATGTCAAAGGGGGAGAAAAGGAGTGGTCCAGACTAGATGCTACAGTTGGAGGTCCAAACAGATTAACGCAGTCATTCATGGTTTCCATCAATGACAAAGGGGGATATTATTGGCATGTTTATAGGCACGTGTGCTTGTCATTGATGGCAAGATCAAAGTATGTAGCAATGGAAAAACAGGGACAACGTATGCTCGGGAGGAGAGCGATAATGATATTTGGATCCCATTGAAAATTCACGATGAACGTCATATCTGAGATCGAGGTCCAACCAACGTTGGATCCAGGAGAACTTGCACATTCTTTAAAGAGCAAAGTGAAGCAGGGTTACGAAACCCCGAAGGCAGGAGGACAATTTTGGATACCGAGAGTTGGAAGAGTCGAGACTCTTCATCATCAGGAGTCCCAGAATTGCGAAATGCAAAACACCAAAATCCCAAAAGAAGGAGGACAGTTTCAGATACCGGGAGTTGGAAGAGTCGAGACTCTTCATCATCAGGAGTCCCGAAATCGCGAAATGCGAAACCCCAAAAACCCAAAATAGGCACATCGACTGGAGGTTTGGATACTGGGAGTTGGACGAGTCAAGAGTGGAGACTCTTCAACACAGGAGTCCCGAAGTGCCGAAATGTGAAATGCCAAAAATCCTGAAATAGGCACATTAACCAGAGTTTCGAATATCGGGAGTTGGAGGAGTCAAGAGTCGAGAATCTTCATCACAGGAGTCCCGATGTCGCGAAATGCGAAATGCCGAAACACCTTATTGCGTATATTTTGGATACCATTAGATGAAGCATCAAAAAACTTTATCACAAGGAATGCCAGAATGCCAAAATGTGAAAAACACCTTTTGGTGTTGGTTTCGGATACCGGGAGTTGGAGTGTCGAAACACTTTGCAATAGGAATGCCAAAATGATGAAACACCGAAATGCATTTTCGAATAAGGCTATGGTCACTGTCGGTGGTCACATCGTCGAAGAGCTGTAGAGAAGAGATCAAAGAGACAAGCTCCATTTCGGAGTTTGGGACATGGAGAGTCGAGACGACTCATCACAGAATCCCCGAAACGCGAAATACGAAATACATGTTCAGAATTGGCCCTTGGTCATAACCCATGGTCACATCGATGAAGGATCAAGGGAGGAGGTTGCACGAAGCTAATCTCCATTTCAAAGATCGCGACTTGGAGAGTCGAGATGCCTCACCACAGGGATGCCAAAAAGCCGAATGCCAGAATGCCGGAAGGCCGAATTGCGAAATGGTGAAATAAGTGTGAGACCCATCATTTATGATCCAACGATGCAGGTTATTCAAGAATATGATCAAAGGGATACTATTTCTCTTCACAATTAATCGATCAGTGGTGATTCACTTGTTGAAGTGGTCTTTGGAGGTTCATAGTGTAATTGCTAGAAACCACTGATGGTTTCTGCTAGAGGACTCAAAGAGACTACTGTGTGATTTCCAGAGGAGCTAAAGAGTCTCAAGGAATCTTCCAGTGGAATGAAGACTGTTCGTAGAGGAAATTGACAGATGGATGAGCGTTGAAGCCTGTAACTACAATAGAGAGGTTGAGCTCAATTATGACAGAGAAGACAAAGAGTCTCGACTGTTGGAGAGGCGATGGAATCTCGGAATAGCACCCAGTGATGATGGACACGTGGATCTAACTGCTAGAGAAGCTGAAGAGTTGCATTGATGATTAGGCAGAGCACTCGACATGAAGAGAGCATGCAGAAGCATGGCGAGATAGCATGCACAAAGTGCACAAAGACTATAAGTATGCAGAACAAAGAAGAGATGAGGGTTTTTGTTGTAGAGAGGGATTCAAGAGTGTAGAAGGAGGGGTGTGCAACATTTGAAATACAGAGAAAAGGAATGGTGCATTGAATGGAAATGGCGCAAAGAGCATAAAAGGGAGAAGCTTAGAAAGCACAAGGCATGTGTGCAGCAAGACAGTGAGACACTAAAGGAAGGCTAAGGTGCTCTTGCAGAGAAAAATAGATTATTAGAAATCTCAAGAATATGCAGACATAGAGAAAATGATACAGGAGAGCAGAGTAGCATAGCAGAACAATGATAAGCCTAGTAAGCCAATGATAAATATTGTATCACTTTGATAATTTTATATATAACAAACTTTATATGGCAGGGTGGAAGGGAGTTTCTAGGGAGGACTATTGTCCTCAGAGGTTCAAGTGGGTGCTTGAACACAGGGAGTTGTAGCTTCCATCTAGTTGTAGCCAGAGAAACCAGGGTGGCAGGGTGGTGCAAGGGAGAACTGTTGTTCTTTGTTATACAGGTTGGTGCCTGAGTGACTGGAAGTTGGTGCTTCCATCTAGTTGGTGCTGGAACACTTAGGGAGTTGGTGCTTCCTTATAGTGGGTCCTAGAGAAACTAGGGAGTTGGTGCTTCCTTCTAGTAGGTGCTACATAAAACAGAGAGTTGGTGCTCTTAGCAAGTTGCAGCTTGCAAAACAGAGGTTGTAGCCTCATTATGAGTTTGTGCTCATAAGTATGATAATGTACAGAATGTAAAGATTACTTATCATATAAGGAAGAAGAGGTTTTTACCCTTTATGGGTTTCCGCAAGAAATACCTGTCTCTGTATATTTCATATGTTTGAATGATGTTGAATGTTCTATTGCTTACTTCCCTGCATTATTGTGATTGGCATTCAGTGCTCTACAAAGAGTTTAAAATAAGCATAATTGTTTAAGCTCGGTAACAACTGATTCCCCCCCCCCCCCCCTCTCAGTTGTTCAGCAAGAACCACCTCAAAATCAAGGTTCAAAAGTGATACTTGGCGAACATGCCACCCAAAAAGGGAACTTCTACACCAAATAAGCCCCTAGACAATCCTACTTGGACTCTTGATGAAGGTGAAGAAATGCATAGGAACATAAATGATTTACAAAATAAGATAGTAACAAAAGATGAACTACAAGAGATGGAAGCTAAGTTGGAGTCAAAGATGGATGGTTTAAAAGAGGAGATCATGGAAGTATTGAAAAATTTCATAATAGAGAAGACACCTGAAAGTGAAAATGCATCCCATGAAATTCATGATGAGGACACAAGGAAGGTGAATCTAGAATGGAGAAACTCCAACTTTGGGTTGAAGACCAATCATGTTCCTGAGATCGATATGAGGAATTTTGATGGTAAGGACCCAATGACATGGATACTTCAGATGGAGCAATTCTTTGATCTACATAATGTGCCACATACACAAAAGGTACAAATTGCTTCTTTATATTTAGAACCTAATCAATTTGTATGGTATCGATGGATTTGTTCTCACAAACCACTTGTCACTTGGACAATTTTCACGGAAGAAATGATAGCACACTATGAGGATACAAGGAGAAATACCTTCTTTAGCCAATTGATAAATCTCAAGCAAAAAGGTTCAGTTACCGA
>JZKD02S1674342.1:290856-320162 GCA_000966675.3 Picea glauca | reverse complement strand
GGGGAGGGGCATGTTAAGCCCTAATATTGGCTCATTACCCCTTAATTGGGGCATATTACATTAGGAATGTTATTTTATTTATGTCAGCTTTATTCCATTAGTTGTAATTATACCTTCTAGTCTCCTATATATACCAAGGAGACATTTTCATTTGGAATCATCTTGTACTTGAATATTTAAGTGGGGTAAAAGGAGGTTGCCCCCTCAAAGAGGCTTATTATCTAAAATTATATCTTTTTCAAGGTGTTGAGTACTTCTTCTGAGGTTTTTCTATGTTATATTGATATTTGGTTCCTAATAGTTTATCCCTCCCTTTATATTTGGAAGTTGTAGCTACCTTTGGAAGTCATTACTTCCCTTGAACAATAACTATTGATTATTTCTCATATATTGTGCATGGTTTATTGTGGTGTATTGGTGTAACTCTTATACTATTGTTCATTTCTCATTGGATATAATTTAATGGTTTAAGTATAAGTTGATTTTTTTTTTAAATTGTACTTGATACTGATTCACCCCACTCTTAGTATCAACAATATCACCAATTAATGGAAATCAACTACTGAAGGTGCTAAGAGGTTATGTTCCAAATGAGAGGGTTTCCAAATTGAAGGAGTTTGAGCAAAGGTAATAAGTATAATTAAAGTAATTCAACATTTAAAATTAGACACATTCCAAGAATCATAGTGTTGAATGCCAAGAACAAATGCATTATTTCCAAGTCCTTTAATGGTTAGTGTGTAGAATAAAACAAAAAGGCCCACACTCATGATGGGGATACTTAAATTTGTTAGGGGATAATATGAAATGAACCATAAATGAATGAATTAGATGGGCTCCAACCCTTAGGGAAGGTTGAATTTAAGTTCTCCCAGTGCGTACTAAACCAAGATAGATAAGAAAACACCATTACGAGCTATCCAAAAGTATCTTATCGTAGATTTGATTTTGATCTAGTTTTATCTTTATGATTTGGTAAATTTCATCACTTGTATATCTTGTTGATTTGACATAAGTTAAGGATGAAATTGTTAAGGAATTTCACATTCATCTTGAGGAATTTCACATTCATCTTGATTGATCATTTTTGTTTTGAGTTTTATTTGATCGATAAAAATCTCGTTTACCCATTTCAATTTCATGACTGTCAAGCATGAAATTGAAGTCTTCTTGTAAAACACATGAAATAAATTCTAAAGGATTCTCTCCTTGTGAAACCAAATGAGCCTCTGAAACACCTAAAATCACAAAATGTTTAATCTTGATGAGTATATGGTTATATAAATTTTTTATAGCATAAGAATAAAACCCAATCACAATTGATTTATATTATGATTTAATCAATTTTCAAAGTATTAGTTATTACTTTACGTTTGGCGATTTTGGTTCTAAATTTATGACATTACCTTTTTACCCAAATACTGCTTTGAACTGTTATACCACTGTGTAATCAAAGTATTACCTATCTAGTGACCGTGCTCTGAAACCATTACCTCTTTTTCATGTTCATCAAAGATTGCATTCATTTTATTGATTGGATGGTGCTTTGTAACTAGAGATTAGGTTCTTAGCAGGCGAGGTGGTTTTTTAGTGTTTTCATCCTCTATTGCAGGGGTCTAATCAACAGTTAGGGTTTTAATCTGGAAGTCACACAAGATTTTTCCAAGCCTTTTGATGGTGCAAAATACAAAGTAGGTGACTTGCAACTGCAAGTAAATGAAGAATCCATAGTAGAGGTCACGGGTCTGTCGCAGGAAGGGGACCATTGGTTCAAAAATATGAATACAAACGGTATCCCATGGCATTTACTAATGGTATCTAGGAAATCACGCTATAACATTAAACGTACACCCATCCAATTATTCAAAACTCGTTGGCATGGCTTGTTGTTGATAATTAAATAGTTCATCACATGTGAGGGACGGTATGGACTAGTGTTTTTATTTCATGTGTGCCTATTGATGGTATTCTTGGGTTTCAAGTTAAACTTTTCATTTTATTTTCTTAGAAGTCTCCATAATATGTCTAGGTTATACCAAAGACAAAACCCTAAATCTGAATCTAGTCTATTCCACCATGGTTTAATTCAGGTTCTGTTTAGTTCCCAGTTGCTAAAGATAGAAGATAGTTGGAAAAGTTTTCTTGTTAGGAACGATTTTGTCTCAGTGCCATCTGAACCTGTCCATAGTTTAACTCTTTGTGTGGATGAGCCTACTGGACCAAGCATATTGTCCCACTCTCTACAAAGTTTTCGAGTTGAAATACAAGTCTTGAAAGACCCTGTATTACCCCTTGATACCCCTATTGATTTTCATCCAATCACTGAGGTCACCTCCAAGAAGCGCAAATTCATTCTAAAGAAGTGCTTAGAGGAAGTTCTGAGTCATCTAAGAGATAGGACACCTATCATCCCTGATCCTGTACATGACTCAGTTAATGAATATAAAATAAAAATAAAAATATAGAGTAAGTAAAACAAACAGAGGGTTAATGATTTAGATTCCAGAAATAAAAGGAACGATAGACTTCTTTCAAGGATGACTAGGAATCGACATCAAAACCAAGATAAACCCATTCCCACAGTTGTCATCAAGGATATGATCTACGTCGAGGACATCAGTTTTGATGACACTAGAATGGATTCTCCCCAATATGATTTTGTTTCAAACTTGCCTCCATTTCTAAAGGAGCAAGAGGGGTTTTCAGGGATCCAGTATGATTTGAAAAGGGTTATGATGCAATATAAACCATTAAACGCATATCATAATCACCCCTACCGAATTTGGAACATGTATACTGTGAAGTGTGTTGCAATTAGATCAAGAGGTATTACCAGGATATCCCTTACTTTCAAGCTCATCTAAATCAGGTTATGGATCGTAACTTGGTATTGGAAAGAGAAAACGGGTATCTGAGAGACAACATCCAATAAACTTTTCCCAGGGCTAGCAAAAGGTTCAGGAAGTCAGGGGATATTGTTATAAAAAAGTATTTCAACTTCAACGCTGTTATGGATTCGAAATGATCTCCTGCCTCTTTTTAAAATGTTTAATGGGTAAACAATTTTCTTGGAATTAACATTTGGTTTTTTTTGTTATAACTGAAATTGTTTATTTTGTTTTATTAGACTAGCTATAGAATCATAGATTTTGTAGCTTGTCTTTAATTAGTTTATTAGATTGCTTTTCTAAATTAAATTTCATTTTTTTCTTAGGTGTGAAGGGGATTAATTTTCAAAGGTTGATGGGACAAGCAAATCATTGGAAATGCTCCAGATTTGCAAGTTTCGCTTTAAAAGCAATTTCAAGAATATTTTGATTATGTAACTATTTTGAATGGTTATTATATCAGACCTATCTTTTGGTTATTTTTTAGTAAATAATTTATTAAAAATGGATTTGTCTCTATCTTGTAAGATATGAGAAACACATCATGAACTTGGTTTAAATACTGGTGCTCTCCCAGAGAGAAGGGGAAATTATTTTGGGACCTGATGATGGACTTATCTTTTTGAGAAAAATATGAAATGTAGTTTGTTTTTTGGTTTTAGTCCTTATGTAAACTATACAATGTGATTATTGTCTTTCATATATTTTCTGGGCATGAAAACATATATGTTATGACATAGCTTTAGTCTATTCAACACTTACGCATTCATGTTGTGTTTATTTATTATGAAGTCAATTATTTATTGGTTATCTTAATATCTGTGGATAATCATATATTTGTACATTTTGATTTTACGTTGAATGTTAGATTTTTTATTATATCACTTGCCAGAGATTGGATTTAATTTCATCTCCATCTTTTCAATAATTTAAAGTTACATGAGAAAATAACATTTTCCTTTCTGTTTATTATAGATTGCTTTCGACATATAAAATTCCTCGAGTTATTTCAGGAAATATCATTCTTTTCTTCTTGCATAGATTTATGCTTGGCAACATGTTAAGAGGAGCTTACATTACACAAAAAGACAAAATAGCTTAGAGATGTTTCTTTACAGCTGATCAACATCAGGTTAGTTAAGTTTCCTTTTATTTGATATATTTATTTTATGAATGAATAATGATTAAATTATTGAAACTTTAATTCTATGTGTCATTACAGTTATATCATTTCAAATATTATTCGTTCATTTTGTTGTCTGCTACTTATTGTAATATAATAATTTCCTTAGTCTTATATCTTATTCAAATTTTGTTTCACTATTTAAACTTTCATTTTCAAAAGGCTTTATGCAAACCTTGTATCTGTACATACCAACTGTATATAATAAAACTATATCTATCTATCTATCTATCTATCTATCTATCTATCTATCTATCTATCTATCTATATATATATATAGATTTTACATTTCTTAGTCACTTTAGTATTTTCATTGGCTAACAGAGCCATAAAACTCGTCAGGGTAGGTTATTCTAAACGACTTGGGTTAACTAGACAACCCCAGACCAGATCTTCCCTTCTAGTTGACGGTGTGTCATAAATGACCATCAACAAATGGTGCTAGAGGGAGGGCCAATAAAATTAAATGATTGAAAGTTTTAGTTTCAAATTACTATTTTTAATCATTTAATTTCTTCGCCCATAGTTATTTCTAATTCATTATCTATCCTTTGGTAATGTCATCCACATGCTTAAGGGCTAGTTAGATGACAAGCGAAATCGGAGATGAATTCTTTATTTTTAAATTACAACAATGGCTCTTGCCCAAATTTTTGTATGGGAACGTGTTTTAATTTCCCATCTGTTAACATTCCCAATAAGACACTTTATCTCTTGTCATAAATTACATTTGATGGGGAAGGGAGTACATCCCCAGAAGATCATCTTTGTATTTTTTTTTATAAATGTTTGAAACATAATATCATTGATCCTAATGTTATATGTAGATTGTTCACCCTGACTTTCTGAGGTCGGGTTAAATATTGGTTTGAATCTTTTCCGGCTAATTCAATTCATTCTTTGTCTGAGTTTGTAATTGATTTTTTAATCAGATTTTAACAATTATGATTATGATGAATTAAGTGAAGAATTAAGTTGTCTGAGGAAAGAAAATGATGAATAATTAAATGATTTTTCAATTAGGTTCATACATGTTTGTACTAGATTTTGTTTGAAAGAAATGCCTCTTATTGATGAATGGTTTCAATATCTTGTTTCTCTCTCAGACAAGCAAGATCAATTAATAGTTAACCAATATGAAGAGAACTAATACTCAATCTCAAGATGGTTTAAAATTTCATGATAATCTTGAAGTCATTAAGGCACCACATTTTTTTTCAACTTCCATCATTTTGGCAAATCAAGAGTAGAATGACATTTTACAAGATGTACTTTCTAGTTCTGACGTTTCTTCTTCTATTGAGGAAGGAACCTTGAATTTAAAAGGAGATCCAGGAAGAGATTGAAAGGACGATTTTTATCCTTTCTTTTGTATATTATTTATTTTGTAAAATTTTTCTTTTCAAAAGGAGTAACAAATGGTTGGAATTTTTGGGAGAATGGACCAGTATTTTGGAAGAAGAATATGAAATTCCAGATTGCTTAATGGCTTTTGTCCTGTGAATAAAAGGGCTTTTTTTTCATTATAATATCTTTTGACTATGGTTCATATTCTTTGAGTAATTGATTATGCATTGATTTAAATTAGCTGTAGTCTGTTTTATCAATACATGATTAATTGCTATCATTTATGTATTAATTTTGTCAATCTTTAATAGTCTATTATGCCAATTATCTTGGTCTTGGTGATTGTATTATTTTGATACAAATCTTTTATTATATTGAGTTTATTCATGTAATTCGGATTTGTAAAGATAATTTTTCAATTGAGATTTTTCTTATTGTCGACTAGTCTATTATATCTTCACTAAGAATCATGATTTGAAAGTTGTTCTTTCTTCATTTTAAATAAGATTTAAATTGTTAGTCAAAGTGATTTTTATCCTGACATTGTCATAATATTAGAATTACACAACCTTATGCTATTGATTTCTCTTAACATACAGGTTTTTGGAGCAACGTTATATAGGAAGGCACAACCAAAAGTTCTCTTTAAATATTGGCCAATTATAGTTAAATTATTTTCTTTTTGTTTTGATTTATATTTTGTGAATGTAAATTAACATTTAAGCTTAAATACTTTGTTTATTTAAGTTAAAACATTATTATATGTATTCATTTATTTTCTTTTTTTAGCTTCAAGGTTAAAATTAGATTAGTAGTATGTTCTAGATCTATTTAAATTTTCCTGAGATTCGGTTCTCTTGTACAACCTTAGTTTACAAAATTTCTCGTAAATCTTGCACCTATTTATTTGTATATTTTGTATATAAAAATGTGAATAATGAATGCATATAGTAGATCTTTATTAATGAATAGTTAGTTATTTTATTTTCGTAGTTTAGATGAGATCCCTTTATCGGCTAACATAGCCATTAAACCCATCAGGGTGAGTCATTCCAAACGACTTAGGTTACTTAGAAAACCTTGGACCAGGCTCTCCCTTCCAGTTGACAGGTGTGTCACATATGTCCATCAATAAATTTATGTATGATAATATTTCACTAGAGGGATGATACTTGTTGGGAAAAATTAAACATCTTTTCTCTTGTATTTCCTTTTTCATTGGAGTTGTTAAGAAGTGAAATATTGTCTGCTATAGCCGATTTTAATCATATTTCATAACATCGCTAATGTTGTAAATTCATAGGGTTAAAATTCAGGAAACCTCCTTGTGAGGTGAAATTTCTATTTTGCATTAAAAGTCAAAGTATGTGGAATTTTAGACATCTTGATCCATTGAAATACCAATTTCTTGTTATTAACTCAGATATTCTTAAGCGACTAGCCTATGTGTGAAAATCCCAATACAAATTTATGATAGAAGCTAGCAAGGCCAAGGAAGCTAGAGATTCATATAAAGTCTTGAGTATGGGATAAATATATAACAATGATATTCTCAAGATCAACTTATATACCATACTCATTAATAATGATTCCCAAGTATTCAATATTCTTAATCACAAAGGGACACTTACTAAGGTGAGTTTGGAGGTTTTGTCACAAATGATTTTTCTAGGCTTCTTGCATATTCTCTAGGTATTCCTCCCATGTGCAATTGTAGATGATGGTGTCATCCATGCGTACAAACACCAACTTCTCAAGATATTTTTCATTAGGAACATGTACATAGTAGTGACATTGGTTTGGATGTTGTCTTCCATGTCCTTCAGTTATATAAGGACATAATGATAAATTGAAATTTGGATCAATCTTCATAAAGGATTTTTCTCCACAAAGTTGATGAAGAAGGTTTCCAATACTTGGAAGAGGATAATGGTTCTTCTCTATGAATTATATTCATTAAAATATTCCATAATCCCTTTTTCTTAGGTTCCAAAACAACATGGCTATTGCATGGCAAAGAGCTAGATTTAATTTGTTCTTGATAATTAAATTCTTGTATTTGTCTTATGAACTTGTTATCCTCCCAAATTGAATGGTGGTAAAAAGAACCATAGGTAGGGGAGATCCTTGTACTAGTTCAATAACATGATGATTTGAACTCCTTATACATTTTTCAAGTAAAAGTCTAATTGTTTTAAACTTAAGTAGAAAATATTTAATGCAAGAGAAATCATTGGTATTTAAAGAAATCAATTGATTTTTGGGTTGGTGGGTTTGAATATCATTGTGTTTACCAAACATGGTTTCCAAATTTTGCCAAGCTACATTTGGTTTCTCAATTCCTTGGAGGTGAAATTGTAGATCATTGGAGATGAAAATTTCGATTAATCCATACATTGTCATTTTTACTATATCATTTGATTTTTTTAATGGTCAAATAGGGGCAACATATGTTCCCAAGGTAACTTGGTAAAGTCCCCTAGTTTGTAATAAATCCACCATACAAATTTTCCATTATAAGTAGTTTGAACTAGTAAGTAGGGTATCACTTGGATTAACGATGTGACAATATGCATGCAATAGGGCATTAAAAGAAAAAACTGATTGTCTAGATGGAAAAAGCTAAAAAAAGACATTTTAAAAAATGGCATTGAAAATGGACTTTGAATAAGTTATGTATTTTTGAAAAAAATGCATAAAAAATAATCTAGTTGCCACAAGGGAGGTGGAGGTTGATCCATGTGGTAATGGGTGCACAATTAAATTGCTAAATTGTAAAGAGTAAAAAGAATTTCCCTCATTGTCTAACTTTATAATATAACTCAGTTTTACAAATAAGTTATGTTTATAATATAAGTTACCCACTTTTATAAAATAAGTGAGAATCATTTTTACAGTAAAGTTATTTTATAACTTAAAGTTGCATGTAAAAAGTAACTTAAGAAAAAACAAAATAATAAAGTTATTTTAAAAGTGGTTCATTTTTATAATTTAAGTGAAATGCACTTTACAATAAAATTATCTAATAACGTAGAGTTGTATGCTTTTTTTTGAAAAGTAATTTACAAAAATAAAGGCTTAAACTCAAGAACTTTATTTTAAAAGAGTGATTTTCAACTAAGTGAACTATTACAAAGATATAAGAAATGTTAGAAAGGAGATGAGTTTTATTTTTATTTTTATTCTTTGTCTCAAAGTGTGTAATTACCTTGAAAACTTTTGTTTTATCCTACAAAAAAACTTCAACATGATACATAAAAATAAATATGTTTTTGGATTTTTTTTAAAAAACTTTATATGCTTGGGGTTAGATATTAGTTAGTTTATCTGCAAAGTGCTACATTTCCTTCCTGTTTCTAATTTTTTGAGATCACATAAAGTGCAGGGCAAAAAACTTAAACATAAAAGAAAATATTTTATGCTATGTTTCTGATTTATTGAGATCACCTAAGATATGTGGAAAAGAGAATACGTAGATTGGAAAGGAAGTAAACTATATATAAAAACATAAAAAAATCAAAATAAAATATTAAAACAATATGAAAGATATTCTAAAAAATGAAATGAAACTGTGTACATCCTGATTTGATATAAATGACGTTATTGTAGGTAACCATAAACCTTTTTGGGCTAAAAAAATGGTTTCCAACTAAAAACAATGCTCAAAATGCATAGGGGCAGTTCTTTTGGCCCATAAATGCTCAAAATAGTAGAATCTAGAAGTCCATTGATGCATGCAATGATGCATGTTCAATATTTCAATCAACAATAGATGTAGGTCTTCATAAGTGCTCTGATTCAATGTTTGATAAACATGGTATATTTACATAGGTCAAACACGTTACAACAATCACTCACACAAATTGATCAAATATTAGTATATCAATGTATTATGTGTTTAAAATTATCAAAGAGAGAAACAATCCATGACTCCAGCCAATGTATCCACTTGAAACGATATATTAATGTAAAAAGAAAATAGTTTACATATGCATCTACCACAATCGATCATCAACAAATGACCCTCCATGCTTTTTAAATAGAGATCATGGACCATTTATGTGTTAAGTCACAAATCAAGTGTTGTTAGTATAAACAATAAGTTGAATCATTGGATCATTTTACGTACAAAACATATCGTGACCATCGATTTAATTATTTACAAAATCGTACTAAGGAAACATGCTTTACCTAAAGAAACATCAGACCAAGTTGAAATTAACTAACTTCCATGTCTAAATATCCTAAAAATCAATACAAAAGTATGCATTTGATGTTAATGATTTGACTTCCCTTACGAGTCAATAGACTATTATCATTAAGACCACATAGTGGTGTGATAAAAGTCTAGGTTGAAGAACCACAAGGTTCATTCATAGATACTAATTTAGTTTTGTAGAGGGAATTCCCTTGAAAAAGCATTAACACCACAAGTTATGGATACATAGAGGTGGTTTAGATCCGTTAAAGAAGTTTTGCAAGAGATTATGATTGTAGATAGAATTGTGAATGTACCATGAGTTGTCTATTTTGTTGAGTTAATATGGAAGTTTATCCATCCAAGAAGTAAGCACTACTAATGAAAATGAAAATTGGCTTGGTGGAAACCTATGGATTAAACCACTAAAACTTTGACCATTCAACCCCTTTTGGAAAGTAATGGCTCTTCATTGTTGTCTAATACAATTATCAAAATCATAGTTTAAATTTTTCGAATGTCAATGAATTCACTTAATGAGAGTATTTTCCATCTTTAACAACTAAAAAGAAGAAATTATAGATCATAAAGTATGCTCTAACTTACCACCAATTAATGGAAATCAACTAGTGAAGGTGCTAAGAGGTCATGATCCAAATGAGAGGGTTTCCAAATTGAAGGAGTTTGAGCAAAGGTAATAAGTATAATTAAAGTAATTCAACACTGAAAATTAGACACATTCCAATAATCATAGTGTTGAATACCAAGAGAAATTGCATTCTTGCCATGTCCTTTAATGGTTAGTGTGTAGAATAAAACAAAAAGGCCCACACTCATGATGGGGATACTTAAATGAGTTAGGGGATAATATGAAATGAAACATAAATGAATGAATTAGATGAGCCCCAACCCTTAGGGAAGGTTGAATTTAAGTTCTCCCAGTGCGTACTAAACCAAGATAGATAAGAAAACACCATTACAAGCTATCCAAAATTCTCTTATTGCAGATTTGATTTTGAGCTAGTTTTATATTTATGATTTGGTAAATTTCATCACTTGTATATCTTGTTGATTTGACACAAGTTAAGGATGAAATTGTTAAGGACTTTCACATTCATCTAGAAGAAGATAGGGTGGATTTACTGTTGTAATTCCTGTTGTCATAAAGTGATTTTCAGATCCATTTTTGTTGGCAGCCAAATATTCATATCATTTCATTAATCTTTGAAACGCAAGCATGACAAAGGAAATTTTTATTAGCTACCTAATTTTGTCTACGAAGAGTTTGATTATGGTTTTTAAGTAATTTCTTGATTGATCATTTTTGTTTTGAGTTTTATTTGATCGATAAACATCTCATTTACCCATTTCAATTTCATGATTGTCAAGCATGAAATTGAAATTTTCTTGTAAAACACATTAAATAAACTCTAAAGGCTTCTCTCCTTGTGAAACCAAATGAGCCTTTGAAACACCTAAAATCACAAAATGTTTAAGCTGGATTAGTATATGGTTATGTAAATTTTTTATGAAATAATAATAAAACCCCATCACAATTGATTTATGTTATGCTTTAATCAATTTTCAAAGTATTAGTTATTACTTTACCTTTGGTGATTTTGGTTCTAAATTTATGACATTACCTTATGACCTGAATACTGCTTTGAACTGTTATGTCATGGTTTAATCAAAGTATTACCTGGCTAGTGATCGTGCTCGGAAACCATTACCTCTTTGTCATGTTCACCAAAGATTGCATTCATTTCATTGTTTGGATGGTGCTTCATAACCAGAGATTAGGTTCTTAGCAGGCGAGGTGGTTTTTTATTGTTTTCGTCCTCTGGTGTGGGGGTTTAATCAACAGTTAGGGTGGAAGTCATGGTACCATCCTCTCTAGATATTAGTTTTTGGGTCACCTTTGACCATGCCAACTATACCATTTGTTTTGGGTTGGCTTGAACGCAGACTCCTCCATTTTGTATCTTCTGGTATATCATGCACAATTTTATGGCTCTTGTAGTTAGGGTGGAGCCGAATGGCTCATAGGATTTTATTTCTCACTATGATGTTGTAGATGACCTCGAACTTTTTGGTTGGGTTAAATTTGTACAATATTTTAATGGTTTTAATCTGGAAGTCACACAGGCTTTTGCCAAGCCTTTTGACGGTGCAAAAGCCAAAGTTGGTGACCTGCAACTACAAGTAAATGAAGAATCCATAGCAAAGGCCATGTGTCTGTCGCAGGAAGGGGACCATTGGTTCAAAACCTGAAGATAAAAGGTATCCCATGAAATTAACTAATGGTATCTAGGAAATCGCGCTATAACGTTAAAGGCACACCCATCCAATTATTCAAAACTCATTGGCATGGTTTGTTGTTGATAATTAAACAATTCATCACATGTGAGGGATAGTATGGATTGATGTTTTTATTTCATGTGCGCCTATTGATGGTATTCCTGGGTTTTAAGTTAAACTTTTCATTTTATTTTCTTAGAAGTCTCCAGAATATGTCCAGGTTATAACAAAGACAAAACCCCAACTCTGAATCCAGTCTATTACACCATGGTTTAATTCGGGTTCTAGTTAATGCCCAGTTGCTAAAGATAGGAGATAGTTGGCAAAGTTTTCTTGTTAGGAATGGTTTTGTCTTAGTGCCATTTAAACCTATCCATAGTTTACCTCTGTGTGTCGATGAGCCTATCAGACCAAACATATCATCCCACTCTCTACGTTTTTGAGCTGAAATACATGTCTCGAAAGACCCTGTATTACCCCCCGATACCTCTATTGATTTTCGTCCAATAACCGAGGTCACCTCCAAGAAGCATGAATTCGTTTTGAAGAAGTCCTTAGAGGAATTTCTGAGTCATCTAAGAGATAAGACAGCTGTCGTCCATGATCCTGTACATGAATTGGTTAATGAAGATAAAATTAAAATCAAAAGACAAAGTAAGAAAAACACACAAAGGGTTAATGATTTAGATTTCAGAAATAAAAGGAATGGCATACATATTTCAAGGATGACCAGGAATTGACATTAGAACCAGGATAAACCCATTCCCACAGTTGTCATTGAGGATACGATCTTTGTCGAGGACGCCAATTCTGATGACACTAGAATGGATTCTCCCATTTTGTTTCAAACTTGCCTCCATTTCTAAAGGAGCAAGAGGGGTTTTTAGGAATCCAGTATGATTTGAAAAGGGTTATGACGCAGTAAACCATTAAACTCAGATCATACTCACCCCCTACTGAATGTGGAACATGTATACTGTGAAGAGTGTTTCAATTAGATCCAGAGGTATTACCAGGATATCCCTTACTTGCAAGCTCAACTAAATCATGTTATGGCTCATAAATTGGTATTGGAAAGAGAAAACAGGGATCTGAGAGCCATCATCCAACAAACTTCCCCCAGGGCTAGTAAAAGGTTTAGGATGTCAGGGGATATTGTTATAAAAAATTCTTCCCAACTTCAACGCTGTTATGAATTCAAAATTATCTCATGCCTCTTTTTCAAATGTTTAATGGGTAAACAATTTTCTTGGAATTAACGTTTGGTTCGTTTTTTTATAGCTAAAATTGTTTATTTTGTTTTATTAGACTAGCTATAGAATCATAGATTCTTTAGCTTGTCTTTAATTATTTTATTAGATTGCTTTTTTGAATTAAATTAATTTTTTTTTCTCAGGTGTGAAGGGGATCGATTTGCAAAGGTTGATGGGACAAGTAAATCCTTGGAGATGCTCCAGGTTTCCAAGTTTATCTTTAAAAACAGTTTCAATAATATTTTGATTATGTAACTATTTTGAATGGTTGTTACATCAGACCTATTTTTTGGCTATTTTTTAGTAAATAATTTATTTAAAATGGATCTGTCTCTATCTTGTAAGATATGAGAAACACATCATGAACTTGGTTTAAATACTGGTGCTTTCCCAGAGACAAGGAGCAATTATTTTGGGACTTGATGATGGACTTATCTTTTTGAGAAATATATGTAATGCAGTTTGATTTTTGGCTTTAGTCCTTATGTAAACTATACAATGTGATTATTGTCTTTCATATATTTTCTGGGTATGAATACATATATGTTATGACTTATCTTTAGTCTGTTCAACACTCATGGGTTCATGTTGTGTTTATTTATTACGAAGTCCATTATTTATTGGTTATCATAATCTTTGTGGATCATCATATATCTATACATTTTGAGTTTACATTGAATGTTAGATTTTTGATTATATCACTTTCCGGAGATTGGAGCTAATTTCATCTCCAACTTTTGAATAATTTAAAGTTACATGAGAAAATTACATTTTCTTTTCTGTTTATTATAGATTTCTTTCGACATATAAAATTCCTTCAGTTATTTCAGGAAATATCATTCTTTGTTTCTTTCATATATTTAAGCTTGGAAACATGTTAAGAGGATCTTACATTACACAAAAAGACAAAATAGCTTATATATTTTTCTTTACAGCTGATCAACATCAAGTTAGTTAATTTTTCTTTTATTTGATTTATTTATTTTACAAATGAATAACGATTAAATTATTCAAACTTTAATGCTATGTTCATTACATTTATATCATTTCAAATTTTATTCTTTCATTTTTTTGTCTGCTACTTATAGTAATAGAATAATTTCTTTAGTCTTATATCTTATCCAAATTTTGTTTCACTATTTAAACTTTCATTTTCACAAGGCTTTATGCAAACCTTGTATCTGTACATACCAACTGTATATAATAGAACTATATATATATATATATATATATAGGATTATTGGTTAAACCTAAGAAATAAGGTTAGATAGATAGATAGCTTTTACATTTCGTAGTCACTCTAGTATTTTCATTGGCTAACAGAGCCATAAAACCCGCTAGGGTAGGTTATTCTAAATAGCTTGGGTTAACTAGACAACCCCAGACCAGATCTTCCCTTCCAGTTGATGGTGTGTCATAAACAACCACCAACAAATGGCGCTAGAAGGAGGGTCGATAAAATTAAATGAATGAATGTTTTAGTTTGAAATTATTATTTTTAATCATTTAATTTATTCGCTCATAGTTATTTCTGATTCGTTATCTATCCTTCGGTAATGTCATCCACGTGCTTAAGGGCTAGTTAGATGACAAGCTAACTCGAAGCTGAATTTTTTATTTTCACATTACAACAATGGCTGTTGCCCAAATTTTTGTATGGGAACGTGTTTTTAGTCTCCCATCTGTTAACATTCCCAATAAGACACTTTATCTCTTGTTAGAACTTACATTCGACGAAGAAGGGAGTACATCTGCATAAGATCATATTTGAATTTTTTTTTATAAATGTTTAAAATATAATATCATTGATCCTAATGTTATATGGATATTGTTTGCCCTCACTTTCTGAGATCGGATTAAATATTGGTTTGAATATTTTCCGGCTAATTCAATTCATTCTTTGTCTGAGTTTGTAATTGATTTTTTATCAGATTTTAACAATTATGATTATGATGAATTAACTGAAGAATTAAGTTGTTTAAGGAAAGAAAACGATGAATCATTCAATGATTTTGCAATTAGGTTCATACATGTTTGTACTAGATTCCCTTTGAAATAAATGCCTCTTATTGATGAATGATTTCAATATCTTGTTTCTCTCTCAGATAAGCAAGATCAATTAATTGTTAACCAATCTAAATTGAGCACTAATACTCAATCTCAAGATGGTTTAAAATTTCATGATGATCTTGACGTCATTAAGGCACCACGTTTTTTGTCAACTTCCTTCATTTTGGTAGATCAAGAGAAGAATGTCATTTTATAAGATGTACTTTCCACTTCTGATGTTTCTTTGTCAACAATGTATTCTTTTATTGAGGAAGGAACCTTGAATTTAAAAGGAGAGTCGGGATTAAATTCAAAGGATGATTTTTATCCTTTCTTTTTTATATTATTTATTTTGTAAACTTTTTTCTTTTCAAAAGGAGTAACAGATGGTTGGAATTTTTGGGAGAATGGACTAGTATTTTGGAAGAAGAATATGAAATTCCAGATTGCTTAATGCCTTTTGTCCTATGTGTAAAAGGGTTTTGTTTTCATTATAATATCTTTTGATTATGGTTCATATTCTTTGATTAATTGATTATGCATTGATTTAAATTAGCCTTAGTCTATTTTATCAATACATGATTAATTGCTATCATTTATTTATTAATTTTGTCAATCTTTAACAATCTATTATCCCAATTATATTGGTCTCGGTGATTGTATTATTTTGATACAAATCTTGTATCATATTGAGTTTATTCATGTAATTCATATTTGTAAAGATAATTGTTCAATTGAGATTTTTCTTATTGTCGATTAGTCTATTATATCTTCACTAAGAATCATGATTTGAAAGTTGTTCTTTCTGCATTTTAAATCAGACTTAAATTGTCAGTCAAAGTGATTTTAATCCTGTCACTGTCACAATATTAGAATTACAAAACCTTATGCTATATATTTCTCTTCACATACAGGTTGTTGGAGCAGCGTTATACAGGAAGGCACAACCAAAAGTTCTCTTTAAATACTGGCCAATTATAGGTTAATTATTTTATTTTTGTTTTGATTTATATTTTATGAATGTAAATTAACATTTAAGATTAAATACTTTGTTTATTTAAGTTAAAACATTACTATTTATATTCATTTATTTTCCTTTTTTAGTTTTAAGGTTAAAATTAGATTAGTATATTCTAGTTCTATTTAATTTTTCCTGATATTCGGTTCTCTTGTGCAACCTTAGTTTACAAGGTTTATCGTAAATATTGCACCTAATTATTTGTATATTTTGTATATAAAAGTGTGAATAATGAATGCATATAGTAGATCTTCATTAATGAATAGTTAGTTATTTTATTTTTCGTAGTTTAGATTAGATCCCTTTATCGGCTAACATAGTCGTTAAACCTGTCAGGGTGAGTCATTCCAAACGACTTAGGTTACTTAGAAAACCTTGGACGAGCTCTCCCTTCCAGTTTACAGGTGTGTCACATATGCCCGTCAACAAGTTTATGTATGATAAGATTTCCCTAAAGGTATGATACTTGTTGGGAAAAATTAAACATATTTTCTCTTGGATTTCCTTTTTGATTGGGGTTGTTAAGAAGTGAAATATTGTCCGCTATAGCCATAGTTTATCATATTTCATAACAACGCTAATGCTGTAAATTTACAAGGTTAAAATTCAGGAAACCTCCTTGTGAGGTGAAATTTCTATTTTTCATTAAAAGTCAAAGAATGTGGAAATTTATAGATATTGATCCACTGAAATACCAATTTCTTGTTATTAACTCTCAGATATTCTTAAGCAACTAGCCTATGTGTGAAAATCCCAATACAAATTTATGATAGAAGGTAGCAAGGCCAAGGAAGCTAGAGATTCATATAAAGTCTTGAGTATGGGATCAATATATAATGATGATATTCTCAAGATCAACATATATAACATACTCATTAATAATGATTCCCAAGTATTCAATGTTCTTAATCACAAAGGGACACTTACTAAGGTGAGTTTGGAGGTTTTGTGATGAAAGATTTTTCTAGGCTTGTTGCATATGCTTTAGGTATTCCTCTCATGTGCAGTTGTAGATGAGGGTGTCATCCATGCATATAAAAACCAAATTCTCAAGATATTGTTCATTAGGAACATGTACATAGTAGTGACATTGGTTTGGATATTGTCTTCCATGTCCTTTGGTTGTATAAGGACATAATGATAAATTGAAATTTGGATCAATCTTCATAAAAGATTTGTCTCCACAAAGTTGATCAAGAAGGTTTCCAATACTTGGAAGAGGATAATGGTTCTTCTCTATGAATTATATTCATTAAAATATTCCATAATCCCTCTTTCTTAGGTTCCCAAACAATGGGGCTATTGCATGGCAAAGAGCTAGATTTAATTTGTTCTTGATAATTAAATTCTTGTATTTGTCTTATGAACTTGTTATCCTCCCAAATTGATTGATGGTAAAAAGAACCATAGGTAGGGGAGATCATTGTACTAGTTCAATAACATGATGATTTTAACTCCTTAAATACATTTCCATATTTCCATAAGAGTGCATCAAGTTGCTTGAAAGCATGTTGACTAACTATGGACCTTTGTTTAAGAGTTGCAATTTTATTTTGCTTAGGTTGTAATATAGTCATAAGAAGAATAAGCTTCTGCAAGTGTGAGATGAAATTTAGTATTTCTTTGCAAATTCAAGAGTAACATTCTTATTTGAAAATATTTCTAAGATTTTTAACTTTGACAATCCATTTTTGGGGCTTAAATTCATAGACTTCATACCTATCATGGATGTATGGATGGCCAAGTAGGACATTGAAAATGTCAAGGGGAACCACATGATATTCCAACTCATTAGTGTTCATGGAGTTTAATCCATACCAAAATGTGCATTGTTGCATCATTCTAATGTTTTCCCTTGGTGTAATCATCTAAGTGAGTAGGGTTGTCACAAATGAGTATTTTCTAGGTGCAGAAGCTTCACTATGAGTGTCATGATGTTATTTTAACTTCCATTGTCAATTATAACATGCAAGGGTTGTTGTTTTACTGAATGTTTGGCTTGAAACAAAGATTTATTCCTCTATAATTCCATTATTTGCAAAGGCATCTTTGGATAAATCATGTTCAATATTATCTGTCATTGGGGATTTTTTGAAGACATTTGTAGACATTATAATGGTATTAAAGCATGCATGCTGTTCAAAACTGGTAGAAAGGGGTGCTTGGTGGTCATTAGTTGTAGTTTTAATCTAGTTGACTTATTAGTAAAGTAGGTTGTAGGGTTATGGTACTTGCGCCAATTTGTGTTATGTCATTACATATGCTACAATTGTTAATATACATAAATGGATTATTGTTGATTTGGTGTTCTTGTCATTGATTCCATTATGTATTATTCTATTTTGTATTCTTTCCATTTCTAACATCTGTTGGCACAAGGGCAGACCTAAGGTTCAACGCTTAACAACGCACCAACAAAACCCTGACTACTGAGCCTTTCGGCAACACCTGCGAAGCAGGCGAAGTCTCACCCGAGGTAGAAGCAAGGGGGGTTACAGGATGCAGGTGTATGTAACCAGGCCAGGACATGAATCTGTGATAAGAGAAATTCACAGAATATTATGTTAACACTTCGGAAGTGAACATGCATTAGTTTATTAACCTCATTAACACCGTAGAGCATAATAAAAAACAGATAAGCGTAGTAACAACAAGTTATTATGAACCCTAAGCACTTAGCATTATGAGTTAAGTCTATCATTCAATTACCCTTTAACGTAAGTAAGTACTTAAGCAACAAAATATATATTCATTACACATCATAATCAAAGCACTAAGAAAACGCATAACAAAAATTACACTACACAAAGCAAACCATGAGACACCAGATATACGTAGTTCACCCAAGGGTGGGGCTACGTCCACAAACCACTTCGCCTCTTTATTATTCTCTAGAATCTTACATCCAGTCACTCCTGTGCACTAAGACATAGAGTCAAACTTCACACAAGACAAGAGATCTGCGCACTAAGCACCAGATCCTCCTTCTTTACCTTCCAAAACTAGGTTAAATGCATAGAGCCATAATATCTTATCACAACACTTAGCACCTTCTACAAAATCATATTCGAGCACTAAGCCTCAACCACATACATTCCTTCTCACATACAGCTACTCAAACTACTTCTACAATACATTCCTCTTTATTTATACTTTACAAAATCTTACAATAAGGCCTAAACATGGGGAAAACCCATGCGTCGACATCCCATAAACCCATTACAATACCCTAGAGGACCCCTTAATGGGTCAACATAACCCTCAAAATAGGTGAGATTCAGGATCTTAGCTCCGCCTGGGCACTCCTACTTCGACCAACGTGTTGAAGTCCAAAAGTGGGCCAAAACCTCCAAAACTGACCTAAGCTTCCCTAAAACTTGGTCGAGGGCCAACATGCCCCCAACACTCACCTGTGACTCATCCCGATTCACTCAGGTCTAGACAATGATGCTTCAAAATCCTGTAGCTTAAATCGAGTTTCCTCGACTTGTTGCCTTGCCTAAGCCTCCTACTCAACAAGCTCCTGGACTGTCTTCTCTGTAATAGGCTCTTCCAGGCATTGTTCTACTGCTACAACTAATTGATCTAATTGTGAACCTTGACTATCAATATCCTTGAACACCTTGCAAGCTTCGTCTTGCACAGGTTGTAACTTCTATGTTACTTCCATCATCTTACCCTAGAGGGAAGTGATTTTTTGTTGTACTATGTGTTTCTCCTCGGATCTCTTCATCCTTTCCACTGCTATGAGAAACTTCATCTACGCCTGCAATGAAAATTCTTGTTGTTGTGCCTCTTGTAACTGAGCCTCTAGCTTCTTTAACTCTAGATCCTCGGCGAGGCATTCATACATTCGGGAAATTCTATCACTCAACTATTTACATGCTGAGGTGAGGGATTTTATACTTTCTACTATGTTTTTGGCGGCCTGCTCCCTCTGGTCACGCACCTCCTGCAGGGTGCTCGACACTTTTTGGGCCTCCAGTTCAGCTATCCTAGCCTAAAACTATTGGAGGCTCTCTGCGAGATTCTCTACTTGAGCGTCGATAGGTTCTTGTGCCTCCTATACCAAGCTTGGCATAGAGAGACATGCTTTTATTACCGCTTCTTTGACCACGACCTACTCTACGAGCATATTCTCTTTTTTTTTCTGTAACTGGGCTTCACCAACTTTATTTTCTTCCTGAAGCTTCGTCTGAAGCTCTACTTTCTCGCTTTCATAGGAAGCTACACTGTATTGTGTTGTGGCAATGGGAAACTTGATTCTATATTGGGGGAGGGTGATCCAAAACCCTGGTTCACCCTATGGAGTTGGTTCGTCCTCCATGTCTGTAGTCTGTGATGAAGAAGGCACATACGACGTAGTAGGCACTGCGTAGACCAAGTGAACAACTTGCTGCACTTCCTTCAACTCTCTCTCAATCCTTTCATATAATTCCACCTGTTTCTCTTCATATTTATGCAACATGTCTTCAAAGGCCTCCTCCATAGCTCCATGGACTAGACTAATTTCGTCGTAAGTGAGAGTGTCTTCCAACTGTGGCTTATTGGTGTGCATTTTATTCCTTGCTGAAGGGTTCTTTGAAGTAACTTTCCTCTTTTGTGGGGTCACTATCCCAGTAGGGGGATCTTGAGGTGGTGGGGTTCTAGATGTATCTTTTCCTCCTCCTTGCTCTTCTTCTCCTTCATATCCTCCTCCCTATCCTTCTGCTTTGTCCTCTCTTCCTCCTACTGGTGAGATAGACCCACTATCTCTGGAGGTTTTATCTTCTTCCTCTTCATCACTCTCTATGTCCTAGACTTCAACCTGCTTTTTCTGCTTCTTTGTCCCACTGGACTATCTGACATGTTCAGCTCACGTGACCATCGAGATTCTTATAGTATCATTTTCATATATCTCTACATTGATGATAGGTACACAAAATTCATTTGGCCATTCCTTTATAATCTATTCCATATATTCATCCGTGATATTATAGTATGACTGCAATTATTCCTGGTGCTCATATCTTCGCGCGGTGATGTAAATGAAGTGGGGATAAAAATGAAACTTTTCTATGGGATGGTAATAATGCAAGGTACGTAGTGTCATACAAGGGAATGATTCAATGGAGAATTTCAATTGCTGATAATATCTATGAAACACGACATTAGACTGCCACTGCTTCATCATGTCATTGGTATACCATAGGGTGGAAACCTGAGTAGCTAGGGGCTCTGTAGGTTCAACCTCTAGGAAAGTAGCTCCTTCAGGAATCTACCAAGCCACAAATGTAATCAGGATAATCAACCAACTGTAGTTAAACTCGTATCCCAAGTCCTGGGCTTCGCGACAATATTTTTCTAGCTCTTTGACAAGGTAGTTCTCCCAGTTCATTTGCAGGCCCTCCACACACTTTTCTATGAGGTCTACCATGAACCCGATGACTTGTGTGGGGCGATTCTTCCTCACTAGCTTGCTAGCTAAGAGTTGACAAGCAAGGCGCACTGTGCCATCTTGTATGGAGGCTACCTTGTAACCTTGCTTCCCCTTTTCTACCTCTCGATAGGATTCTTTGATGCGCTATGATAAAGAACGGTCTGAGGTGTTCCCTGGATAGAACCGTTGTGGGTCAAGACCCTTCAAAATTAAACCTGTGATCTGGTGGATCAACGTTGGATCCATAGTAATTCGTCTATCAAGACATAGATATCTACCATGATAACACGATATACGGAGTTTAACGGAAGCGTTAACCTCCTAGTGGCGGTCAAAATGTAGAATATTCATTACATAAAATATGGTTAACTGAGCCAACCCCTTGATCCATGGCTGTGAGATGAGGTGAGGTTTATTTTTCAATTATCTTCGTTAAGTAATGGTGAGGAGCTAGCATTGCGTAGTTCTTTCGGTCTTCTAAATTGAAGTCATTGTGCTTCAACAACGAGATCTACCCTAATTGAATTCATACTATGGGAATTCCTTTTGAAATGCACGCAGTGAAAACAGAGTACTCAAAATCACATGGGATACTGTCGCAGTTAACAACACTAGCTAGAGGCATAATATACTTAGGCAGGATCAATGGGATTTGGTTCACGTTAGCCAGATCACTATGGTGCTTGCTTCTTTGTTCAGTTACAGGGTCGATGCAGGTGGAACGATGTCCGGTCGAAGGGGAATCTTGTATTCCCCTAGTCGATGATCCTTGAATACCTTTAGATATAGATATGTCGGCCATGAGTTTCCTAAGAACTTCCTTGATAGACTTCTTCAAGTCACTGGGTTCGCCCGCCATTCCATATTTTAATGGACAACAGATAGACAAGCATACATGTAGGGTATACTTTTACATAACGGCAGGAAGCACAGTTCGACAGTTGGAAATTTCTTGACTTAGCTCAGTCAATCATGGGTATCAAAAATTTGTCCCAGCACCACAATCGATGAGTTAAATAAGTGGGGCGGCGTGACAAATCTTCCAATGGACATGAACTAGAGTTAAATGCTTCCATTAATGTAAATCTATCCATTACGGCACAGTCTCAACGTCCAAAAGCAGTCTATAAACCCATAAATGTGTTTCCTAATCATTTTGGAGCATCATTCTAATGATCGAGGGCACCTCCAATGGTTATATAACTTCTCCAAGGAAAAGTCCAAATCTGCACAAACCTGCTGTTCCAATGAGGTTCAAACCCTGCGAACCTGCCTCCTGTGAGGTTCCGGTCTGCGAAGTCTTCCATCTGGTTTCCTTAACTTCTTGTAGCTTTTCCAAATTAACCTTATTTTTACTAAGCTTCTTTGCCTTTTTTATTATTATCTGAGTCTCTTTAATTGTTCTGGAATCCTCTTTCCATTTTTATTCTTATCTTCCCCTAGCGTAGTGGCTTTGCACTGTTGAGGTACCCTCAAAGGTTCTGAAGTTAATATCCCTTTTCTTAACAATTCCTGAGTGGGAACACTTCTCTCTTGGATAGATAGGTTGTTCAAGCCTTATTGCATTCTTTCAACCTTGATAGCTAATTGTTTTTCTTTATGTCCCTCCTGCATTGTTACTTTGATCTGTTGCTTTGACTTATCCTCTCGTTCTTCTCTTAGTTGTTCTATTTTCCTAGCTATGAAATCCCTTAATTCTTACTTTTTTTTTATGTAGTTTCTTCCTCTGCTTTCCTTCTGATCTGATCCTTCTCAATCCAAGTCTTACCTAACAAAAGTGGGAAAGGGGCGTTGTTCTCAACAAACCTAATGACTTCAAATTCTTCTTTAGTCGATGTTCTATGAACAATAATAGGTACAGTAGTTACTATTCCACAAAAAGTTATCATCTTTCCCTTAAACAAACCTATCCTTCCTAAAGAAGGTACCACAGTAGGATTTCCCAAAACTTCCCAAGTTTTTTCTATCATAATATTCACTTGTGTTTCTTCATCCAAGACTATACAGTCTATGTCAAAGTCTTTTATTCTTGCACTTGTGCATTTTTTTGCTTTCAAGATTTCTAGGAAATTGCCATCTTTATGAACACCCATCATTTCTTCCAACTGTAATAACATAGTCTGGACTTCCTCTGACCTTTTCCGTTTATGAATTTCTAACATACCCTTAGTCTCTTTACTCTTTTCATAATTTTCTTGTCTTATGTCCCTCCCTTCAACTTTAGCAATAATCCTTGGACAATCCTCAAACTCATGACCAACAACCTTACAACAAAGAAAAATAGGGCCTACCCCAAGGAATTCCTTAGCAAGATGTCATGACCTTATGCAATTATAACACAAATTCAATCCTATTTTTCTGTTAAATGTTCCCCAATCTTTTCTGTACTACACACTTCCCCTAGGATCATAATGTTGGACCTGCAATCTGCAAAAAATATTTCTAGGTTCCTTCATCCACTTATTAGTCCAAAAACTCTTTCTATTCATAGGAATAACATATCTTTCTTCATTTCCATTTAATTTACACAAATCAACTCTTTCTTTCAACTACGCCCTAGCCTTCAGACTAGGACATAATCTATTAATCATACTTAAATTCATGCTTTCAAAACAAAAACTTTCACTTATCTTTCTCTTACCAAAGCACAAAACTTGCCTCTTTTAGAATCTTACCTATTTTCTTCAGAACAAATTACTTTCTTGGCACAAATCTTCGCAAGTGAAGTAGAGTACTGCGTGATTCAACAATAGACCTACACACAAATATTTTCTTTTTCTTTACTTCAGTTCCCATCAATCACAGTTTCAGGTCTCGGCAACCAAACCATTTGTTGGCACAAGGGAAGGCCCAGGGTTCAACACTTAACAACACACCAACAAAACCTTGACTACCGACCCTTTCGGCAACACCTGCAAAGCAGATGAAGTCTCAATCGAGGTAGAAGTAGGGGGGGTTATAGGATGCAGGTGTCTGTAATCAGGATGGGAGACAAATCTATGATAATAGAAATTCACATAATATTCTGTTAACTCTTAGGAAGTGAACATGCATTAGTTTATTAACCTCATTAACACCACAGAGCATGATAAAAAATAGATAAGTGCAGTAACAAGTGATTATGCACCCTAAGCACTTAGCACTATGAGTTAAGTCTAACATTCATTTACCCTTTAATCTAAGTAAGTACTTAAGAAAAAAAAAATATATTCATTACACATCATAATCAAATCACTAAGCAAACACATAACATAAATGAAATTGCACAAAGCAAACCGTGAGACACCATATATACGTGGTTAACCCCAGGGTGGGGCTATGTCCACAAACCACTTTGCCTCTTTATTATTCACCATAATCTTACATCTAGTCACTCATGTGCACTAAGCCACAGAGTCTAAATACGCACAAGACAAGAGATCTGCACACTTAGCACTAGATCCTCCTTCTTTACCTTCCAAAACTAGGTCAAATGCATAGAGCCACAATCTCTTATCACAACACTTAGCACCTTATACAAAATGACAATTGATCACTAAGACTCGACCACATACATTCCTTCTCACATAGATCTACTCGAACTACTTATACAATACATTCTTCTTTATTTATACTTTACAAAATCTTACAATAAGGCCTAAACATGGGGAAAACCCATGGGCCAACATCCCATAAACCTGTTACAAAACCATAGAAGACCCCTTACTGGGTCCACATAACCTTCAAAATAGGTGAGATTCACAATCTCAGCTTCGCCTGGGTGCTCCTACTTCGACCAATGTGTTGAAGTCCAAAAGTGGGCCAAAACCTCCAAAACTGACCAAAGTTTCCCCAAAACTTGGTCGAGGGCCAACAACATCCCTAGTTTTAATCTCCACAAATTATAATGTAATTATGTAAATGTGATTTAGGTTGGTGAGATTATATGTTTGGGTTAGAGAGCCTATACTAATTTATATGGTCGAGGGTCGAACTATGTAAATTGTAAATTAAAATGATTAATAAAATAATAATCACTGGCTATGATATGAGAGGGATGGTAACAATGGGAGGGTTATGATTCCATAAGATAAGAGGACTGAAGGGGAGTCCAATGGTAAAACTCATGTCAATTGTATGATTTAATGTGTCATTAGCATCTAATCCTCCCTTTGAATTATTAGACACTCAGTCATTGAATGCATTTAAGAGGTTGGGTGAGGATGTCAATTCACATAGTTATTAAGTGCATGGAAATTGTTATGGGATTGACTTTTCTCGAGATCCAGATATGATTGTACTTCTTGGTGTAGTACTTGGAGATATAGGTAATCTTTATCTTTTGTTTTGTTTACTTTTTTAATTTTTAGATTAGATTATATGTAACTATTAAAAGGCAAATTAATCTGTCTTTTTGTGAGATACATATTACTAAAATGTGTCCTTTGACTGTGTAGATAGAGCACCAGTGAGACCAACCAACTTCCCATGACACATGTGTCAAGAAAGAGGCGAAGAAGATTCCAGTGATGATGCAACCATGACACTGTGGAGCATGGGAAGGAAAATGGAGGCCTTGACATGCTCTGTCCCTATGGAAATCATACATGATCTACCAGTGGGAATGCAACATCATGTTGTTGGCATACCCCGGACATGGGTCCTCTTTTTTCGACATTTAGCGAATGTCATAGTTTGTTATTATAGGGCTCACCAGCCTCAAGCATGGACTTTTTATGTGTCAAGGGAACAATTTTGTACTTATAAACATTTGGGGCTAGTAGCCCAACATTTTTTTATTATGGACCTCTTATACACACACACACACACATATTTTTACCATACATTATTATAATTTACTTGCAAATAATAAGTATTTACATGTGTAAATGGTGTGTTCTTGTGTTATTGATGATACAAATTCCAATCTAGAATGTAGTTATCATATGCATCACTTAATAGATTAGATTTCCTAGGAACATGTATATACGTATTGAAATCAAAAGATTTTTCTAGAATATGTACTCTAAGGAAGTGACGTAGCAAGACTGGATCAAAAATACGATATAAACCATTCAACTGTGACACAACCAACTGAGAGTCAAAATAAACCTAAAGGCATTGAATTCGATATGACAGAGCAACTCGTAAAATCTCAGTAAAGACATTGTACTCAGCTACGTTATTACTAGTTTCCCCGAGACAAACACCTCCAACGAACAATAGATGGTTATTGGGAGAATAAATCACCCGAGAATCATAAGAAAGGTTCCAAATGTGGTGTCTGGCGCCGTCTGCGAACATGACATATAATTATGACTCTCATGGAATCTACCACACAACATAAGCACAAAAATTAACAATGTAGGGAAAAACCAAAAGACATCTATACAAATCTATATACAAAAGATAAACAAAAATACAACAGAATTAATACTCGAGCCATGAGGCTCAAGCATAGTAAATTTTAAGGTAGATCCCATTTTGGGCTTCGACAACACATTTCCCTCTAATATGCCAATTCATAAGCTCCTTTCTTTAGCACATGTTGCACGATATAAGGACCGTTCCACATAGGGTTGAACTTTCTTGCTCCTAAGGCATCCTTGTCTTGGTCATAAACCGAAACAAGGTCTCCTTTAGAGAACATCCTCGGACAAAAAAACTTATCATATTGAGTCTTGACACATTTCTTATGCGCTTCATTTGATAAAGTAGAATCTTGACATTATTCATCAAGATGTTTTAAGTAAATGAGGCGTTCTTCAAGTTGAGTCGTGTTTGTGAGGATCTCAATAGAAATTTAAAGTGAAGGGATTTCACATTCAATAGGAAAAACCACTTCTACTCCATGAACAAGTTGAAAAGGTGAGAATCCTATTGCAGTTTTACTGAGGTTCGATAGGCCTATAATGTTGGATATAACATAAAATGCCAATTTTATCTGTTTGTGTTGACAATTCTTTTGAAAATTATTTTCAAGGATTCATTAACAACTTCAACCTGATCGTTTTCTTGAGGATAGTAAGGAGACGAGTGCTCCTACCTAAAAATTAGTTTTGATTCCAACTCGGACATCATGTGGTTTTGGAAGTGACTGCGATGGTCAATGATAATCTCTCTCGGAATGATGAACCTAGATATGACCTAATTAAACATGAAAAGTTTTGTGGTTTCACCATCATTGGAGAAGGTCGACATGGATTCTTCCCACTTTGTAAAGTAGTCAACGACCAGTATGATATATCAATGCTCCCATGACGAAATGGGGTGGTATGTTATAAAATCTACTCCCCACTTCATGAAGGGGTTGATAGTGATGACAAGAAACATTGGAGCAGGATGTGCGCACACATTTTTAGTAAATATTTGGCAAGGGTGACATTTATTTATTGCTTCAATGCAATCTCTAAAGATCGTTGGCTAGAAATATCCAACGCTCAAATTTTTTTGGGTTGTTTCCACCTTGACAAGTGACCGCCACATTCTCCACTATGGCAGTCATTCAAAACCAAATCCGCTTCCTCATGAGTCAGGAAATGATAGAGAAATGAGTCCACCTCTCATCGATACAAAGTGTCAGCGATAATGAGATAATTCATAGCTAGGTGGCGAATCCATCGTCACTTGTCTCGTGAGAAATGTGGAGGGAACTTCATAGTTTGGAGGTATATAATAATATCTCCATACCAAGGATCAGATGAAGAGATGAGGAATATACACTCATATGGAAACAAGTCAATAACCTTGTTATCCTCATTCTCTACTGGGAACTCTGACATAAGTTTGATGAAGGCTAACGACTTCTTAGATTTGAAAGAAGAAAAATCCAAATCAAACTCTTGAAGAACAACAATCCAGTTGTTGTATTTACCGCCAATTATTTATTGAGTCAAAACATATTCAAAAGGGTTAATTTCAGTGATGATGGTCGTCTTGCACAATAAAATATAATGCTGAAGATGCTGAATAAAATGAAACGCTTCTAAGGAAAATTTATCGACATGTGAATACTTTAGTTTAGGTCCTAATAAGGTGTGACTCAAATAATAGATGACGTGCTCTTGGAGATTATCATCCTCCTGAACTAAAACCATGCAAATAAAAGATTCAACTGTCACCAGATATAATAAAAAATCTTTATTATAATATGGGGGTCTAAGCAAGGGATTCAAAACTAGAGATTTATTCAATGCATCAAAAGAACGATGTGTTTATTTGTCCCAATAGAATGGAACCCCCTTCTTCAATAGGATCATAAATCCCTTTGTGATATCAACATAGTTCGGTATGAAACACTTTTCCTTTTCTTGTAGACTTTGTAGTTTAAATACTATACATGGGGGAGGAAACTATGTTATTGCCTCAACCTTGAAAGGGTCAACCATGTGTTGGAAATACTAAAACAACTGAGCGGGGGGTGAATCAGTTGTTTATATGCTTAAACAATTTTATACCTTTTAAATAATTATTAAGATTTCTTCATGTGTCATCAAGAAATCATACAACATATGGACAATAAGAGTAAATATCATCAGTCACACATAAAATACACACGGAGACAGATTTTCATGAGGAAACCCATAAAGGGAGAAAACCTCTTCTTCTTCAAAATGATAGGCAGTCTTTTTATGTTCTGTACATAATTTACAATTGAGCACCAACTCAATGTGA
>JZKD02S1674342.1:261190-290584 GCA_000966675.3 Picea glauca | reverse complement strand
GCTAGCCCTGCTGGCTATAGGCCTCGGCCCATATGACCGTCAACACATGACCTCAGTCAAGCCTCTCATCGGGGTTTCGACATTTTAGATGTCATCATGCACATGCCTATAGAATTACTGATCCCCGATTCTCCGATGACTGAGATCAATGGTCCAGATCTCATTCTTATCCAACGACTCTGATTACATATCAAAATCGCATATCGCGATTTTAGAGTTTCTGTTGCAGTGTGTTCTTGACATATCAAAGTCCTGATCGCCGATGCCTCTGCTGATGTCACACGTGATTTGACACGTGTTAGATCCTGCCATGTGTCACTCTGATTCGTGACTTGCATGTGCCTGAAGTGTTAAATCTGCCTGACACCTGTCATTCCTTGGTTGTGCCATGTGTCCCTGGGTGACGTGGTCTACCATCGTGAGTTGGATCAATGGTCTAGATCTCATGTTGATCTGACGGTGCAGATTCAGTCGGGATTTTGCATATCGCGAAATCGAGATTTTCATTGAATTGTTTTCTTTGCATATTGAAACCCCGATCCCCGAAACTCCRATGAAGCCTCCTGTCTACAAGTGGATGGTCCCGATCTCTGCTTGATTTAATGACTGCGATCAAATCGCGAAATCGCATATCACGATTTCAGGGTTTTCGATGTCAAGTGAATTGGACATTTCAAAGTCCCGATCCCCGAATCTCCGATGATTTATCTCCCTCGCAACTTCTGCAGATTTGACGGTTGTCGGCCTTTCAGGAAATTTGAATGGAATCCAACGGTCACTGGATCTGTGTCTTTCTTCTTCTCTGTGAGCTCTTGCTGTGCGCATTTTCTTCAATTCTGTTCCTCCTGAGCTTTTACTTCCGAATCTCTTATTCTGCCATTTTCACTCTTGCCATTAACGAAAACAACCATCAACACACATTCGTTGCTTTTTCAATATTTGCCAACACCATGATCCCTTTATCTGAAATGATGAAACCCAAGAGACATCCCGGAGTTACACAAAAGATGCACTTATTTGGATTCAAGCAAATTTGATAGTGATGACATATCTCGAAGACAAGGCAGAGGTGTAACAGATGGTGTGCTCTATTGAAAGAATGAGTTGTAAGATCATCTAAATAAGCCTCCACTGTGTGCTTAATATCATGGAAATCAAACCTCATGGGCTGCTGAAAAGTGGCTCCAAAATTTTTTAGGCAAAAGGGAATTTTCTTGTATTCAAAGGTTCCCTAAGGGAAAATAAAATTTGTCTTATGTTGGTCCTCGAGCCAGATCTGTATCTAGTTATAACTAGAAAAACCATCCATGAAAGAGAAAATCTCACTTCCTATGCATTCATATATAATTTGATTGATAAACAACATAGGAAAGTTATCTTTAGAACAAACTTTATTCAAATCATGGAAATCCATGCAAACTCGAATAGTTCCCTATGTTTTGTCCATTGGAACAAGATTGGACACCCACTTTGTCAATGGGAATGGATAGATAAATCCTTCTTTGAGTAGCTTTTCTACCTCAACTTTAATCACTATTGCTTTCTTAGGGTTTGTTGGTCACAACTTTTGTCGAACCGATTTAGAATTCACATAAGTGTGAATCTCATGTTTGACAATATGAGGATCTATTCCAAGAATTTCCTCATACAACCAAGTGAAAACATCATGAAATTACTTAAAAAGTGTCGTATACCGACGAATTTCAACTTGAGAGAAGTATGCCCTGATAAAGACATTTTCCACAACATCAGGGGTTATATAAATGTTGACTGGAATGATATTTTATATATTTTCCATAATCCTCTCAACATAGACACTGTGATTTGCTAAGGGGTTAATCGTCTAACCAAAGTTTCTACTCATGGGTGACCTAAATTCTCTTCATTCCACATGATTGATTTCAGGGAGGAAATACGATCGATGATGCATATCCTCCCATGACCTTTCTGATCCAGACATTACCTCTATAATATATTCATCTGAAGGTAAGACAATATTAAGAAATTCTTGGGATTCTAATCCCAGATGGGCTCTAGAAATTGATTATCCTCCTCTATCAATGAAGGATTTTGATCCAAGTCTACAGTGGCTTGATGGATATTTTGGTAAGTGACCTCAAATGTAGATAGTGACATAGTCATCCAGACATGTGTGCGACCTTCTACTGATTCACATAATGAGGGTAACACCCATGGATATTGCAGATATGATGTTTTGAATGAAAAAACTCTTGTAAAAAAATTTAGGGAACTTGAATTTTGATAACTAACCAGGGTGGCATGGATGTAAGACACTGGTGCTGGGAAATTAAAGGTACCCATAAGTGAAGGACATATTCCAACACCAATACTCTCAGTTTCCGACTGAGATTTTTCAATCCATGAGACTGTGGATCCTAGATTTTTCGTGGATCTAGAGTAGTTAAAATCCATCTGATCAATAGTTACAATCCTTCCCTCACGGGGAAAAAATAAAATTCAAAATACCGATGAGACGACAACCATCATCGTGTAAGTCCAACTCCTTCCCAATAAGAGATTATCGTCGAGCGACGCATCAAATACCTCTAGTTCTATGGAAACAAACTTTCCTCCTAACTGGACCAGAAAAGAGGAAATAAGTCTATGTGGTCTAAACGATCATCCCTCAAAAGTGGTTAACAAAGTGGGAGAAGGTGTGAGTTCTTGAGAGCCGATAGATTTCAAACAAGACAAATACATGACACACGTCGAATCTCCTTCGTCAACTATGATCCTCTTGATCATGTGTTTCACTTATATAATGTCAATCTGGAATGATACATGATAAAGAAGGAGATTCTTCACATTAGTAGAATCAAACTTCATAGCTTCGATCATAGATAACAATGCGGTGTGCTTCACATGGAAACTTTGAAGCACTTCTAAAGAAGACATTGCACATGACATTTGAGCTAAATCCTAAAAAATGGAATGGGTGCAACTTGAGCATTATGGTTGTGTGATTCTCTTTTATACACACCCTTCGATATGTGCAACATTGTTTCCTTTTCAGGTTTATTTATGTGGAGAGGTCACTAAGGATATGAAGTTTCTTTTCCTTTTGATGTTGACTTTGGATTACTGTAATCAAGAGATCTGGTCAATGACTCTACTTCCTCTACTTTCCTATATTCACCATATTAACGAATGAAAAAGATTCGTATGGAAGAGGCACACTCAAAGTGTCCCCTTGTAGATTGGACATGGAAGATCCAACCTCATATTTTGTCCTTGCGGAAACATATTTTTCAATACAACAAGTTGTTGCAACTTTATCAGGTGTTGGGATTCTTCCATCTATGGGCATTGATGAGTAAGGTGATCATCCCTACAAATATTTCATGAGAATTTCATCTTCCTCTTTTCATTCTTTTCCCCCTCAACATTCTTATTAGTCCTTTTATTGTTTTCCCTACTACCCTTCTTTCCCTTTCCTTTCTTCTTCTCTCCGAGCTACTGAGGACCCTTTAAAGTCTTCGATTGCACAATGTGTACATATGAGGACATGTTTGTAGGGGTGGTCGAGCCAAAGGACGAACCAACTGCAATTTTATGAATAGACAACTATCACATCTGTTGTTGAGGAAAAGGTATGAAGAATCTCACTCCAACATTTTAGAATCTTAATAGGCTAAGGTAAGATAATTTGGATTGTCACCCGGGGTTTATAGCCTAAGTCAAAATTATAATTTGATTCAAGAGAAATAAGTACAAGGAATCAATGTTGTTTTTTTTATGATAATTAACTGTGTAAATATATATATATATATATATATATATATATATATATATATATATATAAAATGTATATGTACGATGTTTAAGAAAAATAAACAAATGAAATACCAATATGAAAAGTATCAGAAAAATACATAAGTGAGACAAAACCAACAAAATGATTTATTTATTGATTTCATTCTAAGATACAATAATAATCCTCTTTTCAAACCCTTATGAGGGTATGGGCCAAAGTCAAATTTAGAGGTCTCCGATGGGAACTATACAACAAAACTATGACAACAAGGGAAGACTGAGACTAAGGATCTATATTAACTTTTCCACAGAAGCATCATTAATTGACTTTGCAAAATACTCCATATCAATAATGAAATTTAATCCATAAACAGATCAAAATACACATACTGCCAAGAATAAATGATCAAGCTTTCTATAACAAGATGCTGAAGTATATGACTCAATCTTTGAATCTTGCTACCTTCAATATGAACCTACTATCAAGAAGAGGGTTAATATTCCTAGAAAACTCAGAATGAATGAAAATGATAATCTCACAAGTATATAAGAGCAGAACTTATATCATAAAATTCTTTCCTTGCTCTCCTCTCTTTGTCCCATCTTGTGATGATATTTTATCTATTTCAAAAGAAGTTGTGGCAGTTTCAACTACCTTTTTAGCTAAGTCTTAATTGACTTAACACAAATTAGGGACAAACAATAATAGTAAAATAATAAATAATAAATAAGGGTATATTGAATAATAACTAATAGGTGGGAATTTGATGTCACGATTTTCGAGTGGCTAGGGTTTCCTTGGACACAAATCCTCCCGTAGGTGCTTGGCTTTGTGGGAACCTCCCTTGCCGATGAGTCCCCCTAGCTTGTGGCTCCACCCCCGTGGGTTTCTCTTTTTTTTCGCTGGTTCCCCAACCTCTTGAAGGATTAGGTCTGGCTCTAGTGTGCCACTTGATTGCAAGGCCCATGGACTGGTTGTGGTTGTTGTTCAGTCTGGATTTTATTTTCTCTGGATTTTGACATGTTGGTTGGACTATGCCTCTCGAACAAATACACCGGGGGATTTCGATGGATCCCTCTCTCGGTGTGTTGGTGGATAGGTTATGAGTCTTTGGCATTGGGATCTGGAGCTTGGTGCTTTGGTTGCTGGGTTTATCTTCTTCTCTTTGGTGGTTGGGATAGATCTTTGAGATCCATCCTTGGGCATGCAGTGTGGATATGCGGATCTGCACTTTGAGGTCATTCTTGGGTGTGCAGTTTTGTCTTTTTCTTTAGATGTTGGATCTTACCAATCCTTATTATTGTAACTATTCTTAGTGGCTTAGTAGTTAGTTTTGGGCCCTTTCAGGTTTCTTATTTTCCTCTCTTTTACCCATGGTTTGGGGGAGTGCATCATGCACCTGTAAAATGTAATTTTGGATCCTTCTGGATGAATAAAATTACAATTTTTTCTGAGGAAAAAAAAACTAATAGGTGGGACCCCCTATTTCCTTTTAAAAAAATTGATTTTTTTATTCCCTCCTTGTTGCTCCACAATTTATCCAAATAATAAAATATGCCACCAATTAAAGACTCATATATCATGCATTTAAAGTTTTCTTGTGTATCCCAAAATCATTCACATATTTTCCAATAATTAAAATGTTTTTCCATCAAATAAAAAAATATATGCGGGATGTACAAAAATGTAATATAATGTTGTCCCAATAATAAAAGTCAAACATAAATTAAACTCTTCATTCATCACACATGAAATTTAAAAACCATATTTGTTGTATGAGGTAGTTTGATTCTTCTCACTATTTGTTTCTTTTTATGCCTTATCTGTTGATTTAGATCTTCCAACAAGAGGCCAGATTGACTCTTGGGCTTGAATTTTACTAAAAACTAGAGACTATGCATCATTCTATTCGACTGAGAGGTGACTGATTCTGAAGACTCTTTATAGGATTTAGAGTGGGAAGCCACTTTTTTGCCTTTAATTGTCTAAATCTCAGGGATACCAGTCTTTAATATATTACTGGCATGTGAAGACTGAACATGGGAAATAACATGGTCAACTTGCTAGGAATGCGTTCAATGGAGGTGGTGGAGGAAGTGGTAATGAAATAGTGGGCCAAATATTATGATGAACTGTAGGTTGGTGAACAATTTCTTTCCACCCATCATTGATGGGGACTTCTGGTTGGAAATAAACATGAGCATGTACATGAACATTTGAATAAATCTGATGAGGCTGGAAGGGGGGTCTCTTAGGTCTAGGATGAGGTTGTAACACTCCTTGACTGACTAGGTTGAAGAACCCATCTTGAAAAAATTGATTTAATTCTTATGGTTCGACATCTAAATGAATATAAAACCTGGGTCTCCTATGAACTCTTTGCCAAATATTATTTCTTCCCATGTTTCCTCCTCTACCATGGCTACCTTTGCTGAAAAAACTCATATCTAAAACAATTTCAAATCAGAATATGAATCCAAATAACTAATCAATCATCAAATACTCTGCCTAAGATAAAATTGAAACATTGGCTCTCTTGATTTCATACATTAGACTACATGCAAACAATTCATCACTTTGTATATAACCATCATAATCATTTCATAACTTGATCCATAATATCATTTAGAACAAGGAGATATAATGACATATAGGATATGACGAGATTTGTAATAAATGAAAAATGGATTCATGACAGGGAAAGTATGAATACTGTTCTAAATACAAAATGAATCTTTACTCGCAAATACATCTTATATTCTCATAACTACAAATCTCATCAATTTTGCCTATAATCCTCTTTTGAAAATTTGCCTCCTAAAAGCCTTCGAACCATTGAATTTCTTGTGAGAATCAAGACATGGGGAAATAAAATGATTCATAAATAATGGCGGGTTTGTAATTAATGTAAAGTGAAAATAATGAATGGGAAATGTAGTCGGACAATATCCTTTTATCAATTATAATAATCAATCACAAGTTCGAATCCCTTTTCTCTCTCTTTTGTTTTATAATTTCTGGAAACAATTAGTCAAAATATCCAAAATTCTTCTTATTCCAATGTTTTTATCTTTGTAACAACACCCTTTTAAACTTTGTTCTATCAAAAATTTTATTCACTAAACTCATCTTTATGACAAATTGAATCCAATATCAAGGTGACAGGGTGCAAGAAAACTTAGCCAATAATCTGTATTATTTGTCACATCTCAGCCTGTAGGAGGTCGAACTCTAATCAACATTGAAATTCCCAAAATATTATGCTGACCAAGCAATCCCAATAACATGTTACCATAAACTCATAAATGAATTTGCAGAGATAATATCAATAAGCAAGTCATGCCATGTTGACTGAGTTGAGGGAATAATACAAGTTTTGCATAACCCCCGAGTTTACCCATCCATTCCAGAAAAAACAAATTAAAGCAAGGAGCAAGAAAAACCCTTGTTTTGAACCAAAAACCAATTTTTTGCAAGTAGTGCAAGACCATGTACAACCAAATGAGGAGAATCGAAACTGTTCAAGGGTTGACAAAATTTTCAAGTTGAAATGAGAGGTTAACAAAATGATTTATTTTAACATGTATATGATGGAAACAGAGGGCAATGCGAGCTAAAACCACGACAACGTACACCCAAATGAACCCTCATGCATTCATTGTTGTTGGGGTTTGAAACCATTTAAATTCCACAACACTTATCATAACCAGTCTAGTAAATATTTCCATAAGCCAATACACAATGAGAATTAAAATGAGAGTGTTGACAATAGTTACTTTGAATGCTTCTGTTCAAAATAAAACCTCGTAACGAGCATTAAATGAACCCATAGTGGACGATAGGGGACCGAAATCACATGAATCCCAAACAAGTAGTATCAACAATGTTCATCATTCACAAGAACCCAACTTAAATTCCCTTTTCAAAATTGTACAAAACTCAGGTCATGGCCATCATTTGCATTCAAACTTGTCATTTTATTTCATTAAGAGCTATGAAACAACCCAAAAAATTCTTCATTCAAGAACAAAGAGGCATATTCATAGAACACATACAACATGCAACAAAATGAGCCAATATCCCAATTTTATCAGAGAAAGAGTGAATCATTGATGCTAGAAGAGTCAAATAGGTCCATACCTGTTGAAATTTTCCCAAAAATCCATGAAAGAAGCAACCCAAAATCTCAACAAACCCCTCAAAAAATTGAAACCACAGTTAACAACAACGATGAGCTCCCAAGCAAATGACGATATGAAAAGGTGGTATTCCCAAAGAAATGAGAATATTTCATTTACTTCATGTCGTTTCAACAATCAACCAACCATTAATGTATCCAATAAGACCTTAAATGGTGGAGCGTGCCTCAAAGGATGCATAGGAGGATTCACTTCAACTTCTTCAGGGGGAAGACATTGAATTATCCTCGATCGGTGAGGAGATTGATCAACTACTTTGAGTTGTCAACTCTAGGTGACCACCTTCACACCTTCCTAAGAAATTCCACTATCGCTAAGCACACCACTAGAAGATACCTAAAGAAACAACAATCACAAACAACCTTGCCAATATCTCAACTCAAGTGGATTACATACTAAGATAATAATATAAATAGATTCAGATAAGGACCTTCCAGATGAAGGAACAAGATGATTAAATCCTATGGATCAATGAATGAAGGAGTGAAAATCCATTATTGTGGCCTCCACCGACCAACCTTATCCATTGCAAATAATCATGCTCCATGGGGCAACCTCCAACAATACTGAAAAGTGTGATACAAAATCTACCCCGAGTACCACAGGAAACCCTTCACAGTCACCTTTGAGACCCATAGGAAAATAAACTAAGGTCACAACCTCACATTTAGGGTTCAGGGGGTACATTCGATAGTCAAGATTGGATGTATGTGTAGGGCAAGTAATCACGAAGCTCTTCTATAGGAATGTCTACAAAAGGGTTGGTGTCACTTTAGAAAATATCAAATTGGGTATGGACGTTCCAAAGGACTGACGCCAAAAGGGCCAGTGTCACTTCAGGAAAACTTCAACTAGGTTCAAAATTTGCAGAGGAACGATGCTAGATGAGTCAGTGCCACTTAAGAAAAAAACCCCAAATACATTCAATCCACTATGCTCAGTTAATCCTTAGAGGGGTTATCTCCTCAACTCTTCCTTACACGACTTCTTGTTTGAATCATATGTAAGAGGAGCTTCCCAAATAAACCTATGCGAAATTGGGTTTTTCACTCCCTAGATTATACCCCTAAGTTTTTTTCCAGCCTTGGATAAATTAACTCTCCAATCTAAACCAAGGCCCTCACCTAAACTAATTGTTTACCCTATAAAATGAAAATGTCTAATTAATTTTAGTTAGCATTCTTTTTATGGGATATTATTAACTGAAAAGGGTTAAGAATGAAACTAGATGGTGTTTTGACAGACTCAACATAAAATCACTTAAGACCACAAAATGTAAGATGCAATTTCTTCAGTGAAAAATGAGTGCAACAACACTTCAAATAAATGAAACAAACTCTTTCTTTTATACTCTTTTCAAAAATAAAAAACAATATATTTTTTATTGTATGCAATATCTTAAATCACTTTACAATGCAAATCTAAAATGATTTTTGAATGGAAATGTAGATCAGAGTGAAAATGAACTTTGCAGACAAGATTTCTTTGCTTTTACAAAGGCTACTGTGACCGAGATCAACAACTATCAAAGAAAGAAAAATTGCTTGAAGACCAGAGTGTTAGTAAGTAAATTCTTTTCTTGAAAATTTTAGAGGCAAGGGAAAAAGAGAAGAATGAACAACAACCATGTTATTTTATCTTTTATGTTACTAAAATAAATGAAATGCAACTATGATGCAGTTTTTATCCTTTCTTTCATGAAAAAAAGGAAGAAAAAAATAATCTATAATCACTAGAATACAACAATCAACTTATAACTCAACCCAACCACACACAATTGACCTTTCGACCAACCTTAAGAACCTTATAACCAAAATACTAACCTAATAAAAAATAAGAACTTTTAGGATGATTTGAAAGTTTTCAGTGATTTAATGCAACAATCAAAGGAAAAATAAAACCAAGAAGGCTCGAATCATACTGAACAACCAACATAGATCCTCCCAAAAATGAGAGAAAAGTCAAAAGACCAAGTTGCAACATAGATTCGTGACTGTATACACAATCAATAACGTACATATGCTATTCAAACAAGGGAAAATCACGTACATACATGATTCAAATAGAGACAAAGCATGTACGACTCAACAAAAATTCAAAAAATGAAATTTCTAATCCAAGAGGAGGTTTGCAGACACTTGGTAAAAATTTTTGAGATAGCAAATTCTTTGAAAGAAAGCACAAAAAACAAGAAAATTACAAATATCAAGACAACACAAGAACCCTAAGACCGACCCAAACTAGGAGAATTATTCCTCAGTATGGTTGCCAATTCTATTACGGGTTTTTTACCTTGTGACCTTGGGTCTGTGTCACAATAGAGCCTAACCATATTTAAAATAAAAACCCTACTGTAATGTCCCCTTCCACTTAAGCGTTAGAGGCCAACCTGCTAGCCTATTTGATTCCCATAGGTTAGGCTGGGTGTTGGACCTTGACCAAGTTTTGAGGGATCTGGTCAAGTTTGACCTATTTTCGGACTTCAACAACCTGTCGAAGGAGGAGCGCAAGATGAAGCGAAGATTACAGATCTCGACCCATTTTTTGGGTCCTTTTTGGGATTTGGGAATATGCAACGGGAATGGGATGTCGGCCCATGGGTTTACCCATGTTTAGGCCTATTTTGTATGTATAAATAGAATGCTAGGAAATGTAAGAAGTAGTGGAATAGTGCACAAGTATTGTGCAAGTTGGCTAAGTGCTAAGAGTGGGATCTATGTGATCAAGATTTGTAAGTCTTCGTGCATATTGTATGAGAGTTGCAGAGCTAAGTGCAAGTCATTGTAAAAGAATGTGAAGGCTTTGTGCTGCAACGTAAGGAAGGAGGATCTAGCGAGCTCCACAGATCTCCTGTCCTAGGCGAAGTAGGGTTTTGAGGCTCTGTGCTTGTAACTAATTCACTGAAGACAATAAAGAAGAAGAGTTGGTGGATGTAGCCCCAAGGTGGGGGGGAACCACGTAAACACTATGTTTTTCCTCTTTGTGCTTATCTTGATGTGTTTATAACTTCTCTTGCTAAGTGCTTTGATAGAGATAGATAAATCTTCTTATGCTTTGTGCTAATGATGTGTAAGAATGTTAGACATGACCTATATGAAGGTGCTTAGTGCTCGATCTACTAGATATAACCTGCATGTGTATGATAGAGAGATTAAATACATCATATCTAAGTGAATGATGCGATGCTCTGTTCTATCTGCGCAGTAGTTATTGGTTGAATATTGATGATTGTTGATGCTAAGTGATTTGTTAAGTATTATAATCACAGATCTGTGTCCCAGCTAAGGTTGTAGACACTTGAGTCCTGCAACCACCCCTGCCTCTACCTCGGGTGAGACTTCATCTTCTTCTCAGGTGTTGTCGAAAGGGCCGATAGTTATGGTATTTTTGGTGCACTGTTGTAGCGTTGAACCCTAGGTCTGCCCCTATGCAAACAAATGGTATCGTTGCCGAGAATGAAACTGTGATTGTTGGAAACTGAAGAAAAGTTTTTTGTGTAGATCTATTGCTGAAGTGCACAATATCGGACATGAAACTGTGATTATTGGGAACTAAGAAAGAAGAATCTTTGTGCAAAGATTCGGCCTGAGATTGTGAAATATCTGTGCATAGGTTTGTTTCCCTAGTGCACAACATTCTACTTGACCTGAGGAGCTCTATGCCAATAAAAGAGGTAAGATCTGAAGAAAAGAGGTAAGATCTGTAAGATCTGTGATCTGATAAAGGTAAGAATAGTGGAAAGTTCTAGATCTAGAATCTTTGTGTTCTGAAAAACTAAGATAATTGGAAATTTTTGTTTCAAAAGTATGAATCTAGGTGTGTTTGATAGATTCTGTCCTAGCTTGAAAACTAGGGCACTAATAGATGAAAGAAGATTTGTTATGAATATATCTGATATGAATAGTGGAAAATATGTTGTACCTATGCATAGCAATAATGTTTGGACTAACAAATGGATGCAGGATCCTAGAAATATTTTTTTTCAGGTTATCTCCTATTATCACCATAACAATTTTCAGACAGTATCCAAGTCTCAGAAATTTAGCAAGAGCTACATCGTCGCAGAAGTGTGATAGTTTGGAGAATTGATAATTTAGAGGACCATAACATATCCGGTGGTGTATGGACAAATATAACAGAGGCACAAAAGGCATAACTCAATAGACCGTCGATTGTGAAACGACCCAGGTCAATGGTTGGAGGCCATATCGGGTGGTGAAATTGCACGAGACTTAATCATGTAAGGGCGGACCGGGGAAAACCATTGTGGTTTTCAAAATGGATGTGTGGCACCTCCAAAGATACATCAGGGCGAAAGGTGGTTTACCTGAAACCACTTTCGCCAAATCCCCGATGTCACATGTTTCAATATGTCAAATCAACCACTCATGGGGCGGGTGACGGCTGGTCAAAATCACCCCGCTTCACTCATTCGGTACTTCACAACCATATTATGTTAGGTGAACACCACCATATAACTAAATCGAAAGCTAATCATTTGAAATGGATTAGCCAAGCGTGGTAAACCAACGTACATGTAAGTGACTCTATCAGTGATTCATGATTGGAACTCTATAACTATCGATTCTCAAATATGAGGGTATCATCTCATCTGTAAGATTGACTCTCTAATTTCTGAAAGGAACATCTTGGTGTCCATGATACTGGAATACATGGACAAGGCCAATCAAGCCATATCCAGCCAAACAGGTCATTCAAGTAACATGGCGGGTTTATCTACTGGTAAGATGGAAAGAGAAATTGCACGTATATTAGCAACTAAATTTCATACGGAACCTGCTATAGATATAGGATTAGAAGTTAGGATAAATCCCATCATGAAGGACCTAATCATCAATAGGCCAGCTGTGAAAAATAAATAGAGAAAATGATAGAAGACAGAAAACATGGCCGAAATGGTTGAAAGTTTTGGGGAGAATCAACCGGCCTAGTTAGTCAGTCTGAAGAAGGAGATCGCTAAGCTAAAATAACTTCTTAGACTAGAATAAGTACATCTCATCATATTTTGGACAGATGGCAGGTGAAGAAAAGGGCCTAGATATGATGAACTTGTTCCTGATAGTCCCTTTAAAATAGGATAACGATTATTATAAATCATTACTCCTTGTAACACATCTCTAATTTTAATTATGAGAAGTCTGAAAGTTTTGAATTCCACAAGAAATTCCTCTATATATATTATCTCGAAGATATAGAAAGGGATGGAGAAAAGAGGAGCCTGCCCTCTGTGCAGGAAAACTTTTGTAAATTTTGGGGCTAGAATGAATATATAAATGCAGAGGTAGATTTTGGATTTTTTATGAAACGATTCTAGTTGGCAATGATATGAGTCTTGTTTTCCACTCATAGTATGTATTTCCTGTAATAATATATTTCATTTATACTTATTTATGTCTAAATTGGAGATTTAGAGGCCCATAATTCATTATTTGATGCATTTGTCTTAGCAACTTAGAATGTGTTTCTTTCTTCTTAACTTATTCACAATTCATCTCTGTAATGCTCTGATGTAGTTATGTGTTTCTTTTTCCTCTCATGTCATGCAAAATTTTTAGATATAAACTCAGACTTGTTGCCTGATTTAGCCTTTTCCTCTGAATAGTTCTCAGTTTTGATAATGTATTCTATTTATTCCAGACCCCATAGCCCAAATTTCATCTTCATTTCTCTAGTTATTTTATTAAAAACCCCCAACACAAACCAAATCTAGCCACTAATTTCCATAGATATACCCAATGACACGAGAGATCCCTCTCTGAGTTAAGAAGGCCAGTGCCTCAGCGTTAACACTGGTTGAAATAGTTACCTCTGTCGTTTGTCTATTCAGTTGGACAAAATTTACAGAGTGCTAACATTCTGGTGTCGTTGCCAGGGAACGAAATCGAAAACTTTTCCCTGGGAAAGAATGACATGGTTGAGTTCTAAGGTCTGAGAGCAGTAGAAACTTGAGCACATATTGGTTGTATTCATGCTCTAGTGACTCCACATATCAAAAAAATAGTTTGAAGGTGATTCCATTGGTAGAAGAATCTATAAATTCAAACATTATTGACAACACCACTCTCAATGCAGAATCCAACTTCCAAAACATTATTGGCGACTCCATCTCAATGCATAATCTAGCCTCCAAACAATTATTGGCGAATCCACTCAAGCTTCAAATATAATTCAGAGACTTCACTAGAATATGAGATCCTTTGATGGGGGAGTGGGAAGGTATCATGGAGAAAAATAGGTACTCAAAATGGGATCTCTTCCAAAGAATTTTACTATTTGTTATAAGTTACTTCTTCTCCTTCCTTAAGCATGCCAAACAAGTTTTTATTTACCTGTTGCATTTGGATGACAATCATGAAAAACTTGCAATCATTTAGCCTCCTCTTAAAGTTACAGATGCATACCCCCACTATGTGACTGATTTTGATAAAAATTTTACAGATGGGCCATATGATGACGATGACCAAGTCGATAAACCTCATAAAGACAAGGTTGATGTCTCTTCCCTCGTTCCTAGCCCAATGTCCTCTAGAGCCCAACATAGATACAGACCCTTAAAGTTACCCCACATCCTTCATGATTTTTCTTCAAAACACTATGAGTACCTGGGTATGTTTGATGGGGAACCTGATACCATCTCAGCTAAAAATCACATCCAAGGGTTTGAGAATTTTGTAGATTTGTTTGAGATTGACCATGATGATGTTTGTATGAGGGACGTCTCTCAATACTTGAAAGGAGACACCAAAGACTAGTTTAAACGTTTGCATCCAGAGACACTTAGCTCATGGGAGGAATTGAAGGATGTATTTTTAAAGTTTTGGGGCAGGAATAAATCTTTGGATATACAACTAATAGAGTTCTATGCCTTAAAAAAGCAGAGTGATGAAACTATTTATATATTTAGTAGAAGGTTTTTCAGTCTCTATTACAATTTGTCCAAAGGAATTCAACCCACTGAAGCTGCTACCATGCTCCATTATGCAACTACTCTTCATCTGGATTTGTCTTTCCTCCCGATGGAAAGAAGACCTAAATCCTTACAACAAATGTTTAATGATGCTCAAGATATTCAACACAACATCTAAGCATGTAAACAAATCCAAAATGAGGAGTTAGATGCTAAAGAAAATAAAAGAGAATATGAACAAAAAATGGTTGATTGGAACCTTAAGCATATAGTTGACCATTCCATAGGCCCTCTTGAATTTCTCAATACCAATGATGTTGCAAAAAATTATGTCCCACTTGTTGAAAGAGAAGGTGTTGATTTAGTTTATGATCCTTCCCATGATAAGCAAGGGGCTGATTATTTCATGTATTCATTTATAGATAATCAAGAGGATGAGTTTACAAATTAGTTTGTCGAAGAACAAGTTGATGTTCCAAGTTTGTATTTGTTATATGACCTTGCATATGTCGGTGATATGCCCATATATAAAAAGTGTGAAGACGATCGTGATATTGAAGACTTTCTTTTTCAGCAGTACAGTGGGGAGAAAAATATTAGATCAGCTGAAGAGAATTATCTACCCTTGTGCTTTACTACATTCAAATTGTTGAAAGAGAATTCTCAGATTATTGTTGAGGCAAACGAATTTGTGCTGATGCAAAGTCACACCAAACCAACGAAACAGATTGGCAAGATATTGGAGTACTCTTCTCAGACGCTTGATGAACCTATTCTTTGTTTTGAGGAAGACCTTGTAAATTCAGAAATAAAATCGTTGGTCGAAGACAAAGCGGAAAGTGAGCATGCCCACAAACCCAAAGAGATGGAAAAATGTACCTATGATGATACTAAAAAAAATGAGGAAGGTTTCGAATCAGGTAACAAAACCTTTCCATTTTGTTTTCCCTCATTCAAATTATTAAAACAAAATGTTTGTATCTTTTCAAATCAGAGAGCATCCAAGCATGGAATTGAAAGTGAAGAAAGCAACGGGTTTATAGATAAAAACTCTCTCCCCTTATGTTTTTCTTCCTTTGAATGGTTAAGAGAAAATCATGAAATTTCATAAAAAATAGGGAGTTCTGACTATATTCTCAGTAGCATTGTTTTACATGAAAAGGTTGTCATCATTAAAGAACACCAACTACACTCACATGCATTGCATGATCATTACTTGGAAGGGAATTTCAATTTAGAATTCCAATCTATGCTTAATCATAAGATTAAAGAAGAAGACGATCAATAAATTTTTATCAAAGGTCTTTTCCTTTCTCCCAAAACTAATGTAGATGTTCAACAATATTACCAGCAAGACAAGGTATTTGAAGGTTGCCTTTCTTCCCCTGAGAATGACGTATTGGTTCAATTTCTAAACAACATAGACACATGCAAAGATTTTGAAAATACATCCATGAGGACTCTAGACTGTGAAATAGTTCATGATGTCAGCTTTTCACATTTGCAAGAATATAATGAGCAAGAACTTATTTCTATTAATTCATTTGAAAGTCGAAATGGCAGCCCTCAAACAAATTTCCAGAAGTTTAATGAAACCAAATCAGAATTGTTTGATGAACGAAAGGATAGAATTCATGCACATAATATGGTTGTCATATTTAAATAATGTATGAAAGTTTTTCTTGAGATGCATGGAGAAGTAGACAAACCCATTGATGCCATTTCATTTGAAGATGTTCTCAAAATAGAAGAAATAGAGCAAGAACAACAAACACTTACAAAAGAGTCTTGTATTTTTGTTTTTTCTCACCAAGAAGAAATGATTTTTCATGGTTTTCAAGATCTGGTGGCCATCCTACTATAGTCATCAGTAAAGGAGGAGTTTGTTTCATTCATAAACTCATATTCTGGATTCAAATTTTGTTTCCGGCTGCCATCTTTTACATTTTTCTGCCTTCTTAAGAAAGATGTGAGGAAAGAAAAATCAGGAAGCAAATTGATTGATTGGTTGCATTGGCACTTTAACATCACTTGATTGAATATTCATTTCATCATTTTAGGGTAGGTAGGAATGTATGAATAAGCTTGTTGGACAAGCATTTTTTAGTTTATATTTCCAATATTGTGTACAATTAGTTTCAACAAAATATTTAGTGTTCAATATCCAGTTGAGGGCAGCGTGCAGAGTTTGGACTTCAACATACACTAGTGATATGGTAGGAGAAAGGTACACACATTTGTTTTGGGATCATTCCAATGGATCAGGCACTGGGTCAACGAGTTCTTTTCTACCTCACAGGGAAGATAACATCCCCAGTTGGAGCCTATGTTATCACCATAACAATTTTCAGACAAGATCCAAGTCTCAGAAATTTAGCAAAATCTACATCGTCGTGGAAGCGTGATAGTTTGGAGAATTGATAATTTAGAGGACTAGGACATATCTAGCGGTGTATGGAAAAATATAGCAGAGGTGTAAATGGCATAACTCGACAGACCGTCAATTATGAAATGGACCAGATCAATGACTAGAGGCCATATTGGGCGGTGAACTTGCATGGGACTTAATCATGTAAGGGTAGACTGGGGAAAACCATTGTGGTTTTTAAAATGGATGTGCGACGCCTCTAGAGATACAACGGGGTGAAAGGTGATTTTCTTGAAACCACTTTTGCCAAAGCCCCTATGTCACATGTTTCAATATGTCAAATCAACCACTCATGGAGCGGGTGACGGCTGGTCAGAATCACTCCACTTCACTTGTTCGGTACTTCACAACCGTCTAATGTCAGGTGAACGCCACCATATAACGAACTCAAAAGCTAATCATTTGAAATGGATTAGCCAAGCGTGGTAAACCAACATACCTGTAAGTGACTATATCAATGATTCATGACTGGAAATCTATAAATACCAATTCTCAAATATGAGGGTATCATATCATCCATAATATTGACTCTCTAATTTATGAAAGGAACATCTTGGTGTCCATGATATTGGAATACATGGACAAGGCCAATCAAGCCATATCTAGTCAAACAGGTCATTCAAGTAACATGGCGGGTTTATCTACTGCTAAGATGGAAAGGGAAATTGCACATATATTAGCAACTAAAATCCATACAGAACCTGCTATAGACCTAGGATTAGAAGTTAGGCTAAATCCCATAATGAAGGACCTAATCATAAATAGGCAAGCTGTGAAAAAGAAATAGAGCAAACGATAGAAGACATAAAACATGGCCGAAACGACTGAAAGCATTGGGGAGAATCAACCAGCCTAGTTGGTCAGTCTGAAGAAGGAGATCGCTGAGCTAAAATAAATTCTTAGACTAGAATAAGTACATCTCAGCATGTTTTGGACAGATGTCGGTCGAAGAAAAGGGCCTAGATATGTTGAACCTGTTCCTAACGGTCCCTTTAAAATAGAATAACGGTTATTATAAATCATTCCTCCTTGTAAATCATCTCTAATTTTAATTACGAGAAGTATGAACGTTTTGAATTCCACTAGAAATTCCTCTATATATATTATCTCGAGGATATAGAAAGGGATGGAGAAAAGAGGAGCCTGCCCTCTGTGTAGGAAAACTTTTGTAAATTTTGGGGCTAGAATGAATATATAAATGCAGAGGAAGATTTTAGATTGTTTTTGAAAAGATTCTAACTGGAAGTGATATGAGTCTTGTTTTCCCCTCATAGTACGTATTTCCTGTAAGCATATATTTCATTTATACTTCTTTCTGTCTAAATTGGAGATTTAGAGGCCCAAAATTCATTATTTGATGCTCTTGGCTTAGCAAATTAGAATGTGTTTCTTTCTTCTTAACTTATTCAGAATTCATCTCTGTAATGCTTTGATGTAGTTATGTGTTTCTTTATACTCTGATGTCATGCAAAAATTTTAGATATAAACTCAGACTTACTGCCTGATTTATCCTTTTCCTCTGAATAGTTCTCAGGTTTGATAATGTATTCTATTTATTCCAGACCCCATAGCCCAAATGTCATCTTCGTTTCTCCAGTTATTTTATTAAAATCCCCTAACACAAACCAAATCTAGCCACCAATTTCCATAGATATACCTAGTGACACGAGAGAGCCCTCTCTAAGTTGAGTAGGCTAGTGCCTCTACTCTAAAGATGGTTGAAACAGTTACCTCTGTCATTTTTCTATTCAGCCGGAAAAAACTTGCAGAGTGCTAAAAACTCCTATGAGCCTAGCACGCAGTACAGGAAAGGCTGCAAATCACTTAAAGAAAAGAGAGGATTAATCCTCTGTTACATTTGCAGAAGACCGAGACATCTTGCTAAGGAATGCCCTGGGAAAAGACCTAGTTGTCTTTATTGTAAAGCTATGGACCATGAAGTGTTGGATTTCCCTAGAATGATTTATAAGCTGGAAGGAATGAATCTAAATCAAGAAAACCCTAATGCAGATCCAAAAATGGAAAAACCCTAGAAAGAATCAGAGAAAGTATTTCTACAAATGAAAGAAACCCTAAATGACCACCAACATGTCAGATTATCAGAGATCTTCAAAGAAAAATAATGCATTGAAGCAAGAATAGGAGACTTCGACATTGACTATGTTCTAGATAAGGAAACACAGGTGAATATCATGACAGAGAGAACTTGGGAAGCTATAGGGAAGCCTGCTATGATCCCTTCATTAAGAGGAATAGGGTTATTTAGAGGAAAGATGATCAACCTATGCGGGAAGCTTGCTCGCATACCTATGAATGTTAATGGAACTTCTACAAAAGAATATTTTGAGATTATTAAATTTATCGAGGATAGCGCCCCATTTATCATGTTATTAGGAAAACCTTGGATTGACAGAGATCAAGCCAGAAAAAAGGAAGAAGAAGAAGTTTTGGAGCAGAAGAAGCAAGAATTAAAAGATTTCATGACTAGAAGGATTGCACACTTGATCAAAGAACAACAAAACAGATCGAAGATATTTAACAATAGAGACTCAGATGTTGAAGTTGCAAGAACACTAGAGGACCCACAGAAGATTGAAGTACCTATCCCAGAAAAAGAAGAAGTATTATCCAGGAACCCTAGGGAAGAATTTCAACAACGCGGAGTGACTAGGTCAAAAGAAGACAAAAATCAGAATGGATAAAGGAATACTGAGACAAAGCTCACTGGAAAGAAGGCTAGAAAGTTAAGTAAGAAGAGAGCCAAGATCAATAAGTTGTAGAAGGCTCCAAAGGGAACCTCGCCGAAGGAAAAATTGCAAAATTGGAGCTTCGCCGGGATATCAGAACAACGACACATGGCACTTCACCATGATGAAGCAATATAGCCATTGGGGACATTATAACCATTAGATCAATGCTCTGAATGGATAGAAATCCATTTATGGCCAGCCAACTCACCATCCGACCATTGGGAATGCGCCATAATGGATCAAACAGAATTATTGAAGGCCTCATACCTGTTGCAAGTGATCCATTGTCGAGTTACATATCTATCCCATCATGCCAAGCAATGGGAAAAATTTTGCTAACTGAGAATTTGAGCCCGCAAACTAAGTTTTTTTTGCACAGTAATCATCTAACTATGTCCGTCTATTCTATTGCAGTGTCTAATTTACTCTCTGAACCAAGAATTTCCATCCCAAGAACGTATGTCTGAGGAGCTCACTGCAGTCAAAGAATCAGTGATGGAAGTATTCCTCGACCTGATGACTGAAAGAGTCATGTCAGAGAGAGGATTATCTGTAGGTGTACAAGCTTCATCTACGAGAACAGTTCAAGCATCGTCATCGACTGCTCGCGGAAAAGGACCATCCCAACCATCCGATGAGAAGTGAACTAAGCACAGGGATGACTTAGCGAATGATAAATTGATTCCTCCCATATTACCCACCTATATACCACCTTTGAGTGGTGCTATAAACTATGACAACGTACCTAGATATTTTGAGTATGCCTTGGTCACTGCGTACGTCCTGAAGGGGATATCCATAGTTCAAGTAGACCAAGATAAGATCACAATGGTGAAGTTTAGTGACTTCAACCTTGGAGATCGCAAAGTCTACAACATGTTATCCCCACATAAGTATCTGACTAGAACAAAAGGGAAAAACTCAAAGGTAATTCCCCAAGCATGGACCCATAACCTCGTGCAGTCCACCCTACTTAATGTCTTGAAAATTCCCCACTTTAGAAGACACCAAGAGGTGAATGCATGTGTCAAGTTGCTGCTATCTTGCTACCATGGAGGATATTTGTGGCTAAATTGTCGTATCACAATTGATCTGACCTTGATCAATCAGATAACGGGTTTTAGTATGCAAGGTCCCAACCCACAGGACTTCTATCCTGGAAAATCCATGGACCGTGCTCTCACATAAAGGATCAAGGACACCTACAATGATGTCGAGAAGGGAACGTGAGGCTAAAAGGTAGCCTCTATTCAGAATGGAGCAGTGTGCCTCTCTTATCAGATGATTGCAAGGAAGTTAGTATGCAAGAACCGACCCACCCAAGTGACTGGTTTTGTAGTCAACCTCGTAGGGAAGTGCGCGAAGGGCCTACAAATGAATTGGGAGAAGTACCTAGTGAACCATTTAGAACTCGACTGTAGAGAAGCCTGGGATCAAGGGTACAAATTTCATTTGAGCTAGCTATGGATCTTGATCACTTTCATTGCCTGGGAGATGCCAGAAGGTGTGACCTTCCCGAACATCGAGCCATTTGAACCATTGGTTTCGAAGTCCAGTGCATTGTGGTACTCAAGTGACATGAATAAGCAATGGAAGTCAAATTTTTGTGTTCCATACATACTACAATCAGTTGAGGATAGCCATTGAGTCCGAGCCTCACATGACGTTGAACAATTTACACTAATTCAAGCCTCTGATGATGTTTAACACGGATCAACATTTCAATTATATCACATCGTGAGCCAACAAGCACAAGAAACAACTTCAGTCCTATTACGAGCTGACGGAGGAGGACTTAGAGGATATTACTATGGAATGGTCCATTAACCTCCTCATTCTAGTAGATCCTGTAGAGATATCCGACATCGACAGCCCAAAAACTACACAGGATACACCAAGACCTAGCAAAACAAAGAAGACTGACAAAGTACAATATTTAAGCAGTGCCTCAGTGAAGACTACTTCCATGTCACCAAATCAAGGAGGTGATGGTGAAGAGATAGATGGCACAGAAGCTGAAAAAAGGAAAGGCAAAGTAATGTTGCCTAGAGACGAGGAGGACCCCTCAAAGAAAAGGAAGGTTTCCCCCCCGAAACCTTCCTCTCGGAAGAGATCAAAAGCCCCCATAACTAAGATGCAGATCATCCTCACCTCTGATGATTTCAATTTCATCATAGAAGCCCTGAATGATACTTCATTGGAGATAGTAGATAAGAAAGAAGCTAAGTAGGAGGATATGTACAATAGAATTGAGTTCGAGCTACAAGGGGTACAACAGGCACTACAGTCCAACCGTGCAGTCTCCATTGTGCCTCTGTCATTAGGAACACCAGAACTGGGAGATGAACCAGCTCAAATCCACCAGCTCGCTGATATAGTCGAAGCTCTCCTTTGACGAGCGCAAGAGGAAACAACACAAGCTACCCAGGATTTGGTATAAGTACAGGGAGTACTTGTAGAATAGCATTGAGCTTCCGAACAAGAAAAGAGTTATCTCCAAGTGAAGTTTGATGAAGAAAAGGCACAACTGCAACAAGGCAAGGAATAGTTGCTCGCTGAGCAACTCGAAGTGAAGGAAGAGGTCAACAGAGAACTATGCTCTGTGACTATTGTAGAAATAAAGGCAGAGGATCAAGTCATAAAGAAAGTAGCGCAACTTGAATATGTGATCCAACAACTGCAACAATGCATAGTAGAATTGGAGCTACGTACTGTACCTGAGACCCCATAGGAGGTAAAGGACCAAAGAGAAGCAACTGCCAGGAGAGAAGTTGAAAGGCTAAAGGGCCTTACCTTAGAATGTAATAAATTCACTCATCGCAATGCCCAGACATATGAGAAACTCATCGAGAGCCCAGAGTTGTAGGCACTCGAGTCGCAACTCCAGGAAGCGAAGCAACACGCAGAAACACTACAGGAGCAACTGAAAGCCCTGACAATTGTGGAGAGAATAAAGAGATCTCAAGAGCAGCGAACTGCACATCATCATATCCACTCTATCCAAAGAAGAGTTATGGAAGTAACTCAGAGACTTCGACCTATACAAGACAAGTCTTACCAATTGTTCTTAGAGGTCAAGAGCTAGGGAGTAGAACTAGAGAAGGTTAGCACTGCAGCAGAACAATGCCTGGAAGGACCTGTGAATGATGCAGTCATTCAAGAGTTTGTTGAACAAGATCTTGTAGTACAACATCAAGTCGAAGTAGAACTTCCCACATCAAAGTGACTCGAGATGAGTCAGAGGTGAGTATTGGGGGCCTGTTGGCCCTTGACCAAGTTTTGAGGGATTTGGTCAAGTTTGACCTATTTTCGGACTTCGACAGCCTGTCGAAGGAGGAGTGCAAGATGAAGCGAAGATCACGGATTTCGGCCCTTTTTTGGGTCCTTTTTTGGATTTGGGAATATGTAACGGGAATGGGATGTCATCCCATGGGTTTACCCATGTTTATGCCTATTTTGTATGTATAAATAGAAGGCTAGGCAATGTAAGAAGTAGTGGAATAGTGCGCAAGTATTGTGCAAGTTGGCTAAGTGTTAAGAGTGGGATCTGTGTGATCAAGATTTGTAAGGTTTCATGCATACTATATGAGACTTGCAGAGCTAAGTGAAATTCATTGTAAGAGACTGTGAAGGCTTTGTGCTACAATGCAAGAAAGGAGGATCTAGCGAGCTGCGTTGATATCCTGTCCTAGGCGAAGTAGGGTTTTGAGGCTCTGTTCTTATAACTGATTCACTGAAGACAATAAAGAAGAAGAGTTGGTGGATGTATCCCCAGGGTGGGGGTGAACCATGCAAACATTATGTTTTTCCTCTTTGTGCTTGTATTGATGTGTTTATAACTTCTCTTGCTAAGTGATTTGATAGAGATAGATAAATATGCTTATGCTTTGTGCTAATGATGCATAAGAATGTTACATCTAACCTATATGAAGGTTCTTAGTTCTCGGTATTCTAGATATAACCTGCCTATGTATGATAGAGTGTTTAAATACATCAAATCTGAGTGCATGATACGATGCTCTTTTCTATCTGCGCAATAGTTATTGGTTGAATATTGATGATTGTTGATGTTAAGTGCTCTGTTAAGTATTATAATCATAGATTTGTGTCCCAACTAATTTTGCATACACTTGAGTCCTGCAACCACCCCTGCCTCTACCTCGGGTGAGACTTCATCTGCTTCACAGGTGTTGTCGAAAGGGCCGGTAGTTAGGTTTTTGTTGGTGTGTTGTTGTAGCATTGAACCTTGGGTCTTCCCCTGTGCCAACACTGGGTATTTAAGAAAAGGGGGAATTAATTAATTCCTTATGTCAGTTGGGACAAAAGGCACATTTAAGTGGTGATATTAAGTCATTTATTTATGAAAGGTGGAATAAAGTAATAAAGTCAATATTTAAATAAAGTGACTTTATTAATAAAAGACGAGAAATTAATAAATTACTCAGCAAAGAAATATAAAAGAAGAAAAAGAGGAATTCTTCTCATGATTGATTATTTTTTATTTATTTTTTAACTGGGGGAATCAGCAACTAGCAGTTCTTGTACTCTCGTGACACGGGGTCGATCCCCGTCGGCTACCACTATAACCCCAGGTGCAATCACCCAACCCGCAAGAATGGCGCACGGGTAAATCCGGGTGAGAATCGAACATGAGACTTCATTTTACAAATTTCCTTCCATTTACATGGCACTTGCTAATCTGTCTACACCCATGGCAATAAAATTTGAAGGACATGGGGGTGGGCTTTGATCCACTTATGTGTGCACGGGTCACGATACCATTTAATATGGTATCTCTGGGTGCAACCACACGTTCGACCACTACCTCAAGGTGTCCCCATGGCTCCAGGTAAAGCCCTCACGAGAATTGAACCTTGCCCAATGGTGAAAAACTCCTCGCTTTCCACCATTGGATCCAAACCCTTTGGGCCTCATGATTGATTATTATTATCTATTGGAATTTGAATTGAAAGCTCTCGTGGATTTTTTTGGCGTTGAGGATAGAAATCCTCAACAAACATTGAATTCGATGGTGAAACTTGTCCATCCTATTCGATGGTGAAACTTGTCCATCCTATTCGATCCACTATTGGTTCTTCAATGTGGTAAATTGCATCTTGGTGATCGAGATTCTTTGGTCGTTAACTAAGATTGTGATTGGGTGGTTTGAATCTCTCATTGTGGGCCGAGTTTTCGTTTGAAGAAATTGATCTTGGGCTTCTTGAAAGTCAAGCTTCCTTGAAACCACATTTTTCTGGATTGTGGACAACATATTAAGAGACTAGAGGTCGATTCTTTTTGAAGGTCAAGTTAGGGCCCGAGGGAGGAAAATTTCTAAATAAAAGTGGCCGAGTTGGGATCATTTGTTGTTGTAGAAGCTCAAATTATTTGCTTAGATCGAATTTACTTATTTACGGGTTGTATATCCTACTATGGAAGTGCATTTCCCTTGCTATTGGAACATGTATCATATATGTATTACTTCTCTTGGTTCTAGGCTTGAGTTTTATCATTGTGGGTGCCTTGGGAGTGTGGATCGACTTGTTGATTGTGTGGAGGCACCTTTCTTTGGGAGTGGAGTTTTGGAAAGGGTATTCCTCTTTCCTGGTTCGTATCCTTGTTGTAGTGGCTGAGCTGATTCATGGGAGGATATCTTGTTTCTGTGGGCATGAATTACCATCATTATGAGCTACCATAGTTAAGGAAAATTGAGTCTATTGTTGGGGGTGAAATAAATCCTTGGAATCTGATCCTGTGTTGTAGAATGTGCCTTCTACGAGTGATAAAGTATTTTTTGTGGGTGATTTTCTACTGAGAGGAGAAATGGGTATATATGTATTGCCTCTTATAAATGATCTATGTATTGTCATTATTGTTTGTTATTCTTGGGAGCTAAAATATTATACCATAGCTGATATTTTGTTCTTGGGGCGAGTTGAGACTCCATTAGAAATATATATATAGAGAGAGAGAGAGAGAGAGAGAGAGAATGTGGTAGTGGGGGGGAGAGGGGGATTTGGCAAGTTATATATAAAAAAATCAGTAAGGTATATTTTAGTGGTATCAGATCATGATATTGGCTAGTTGTGGGGATTTGGCAAGATCATGAAACCATAAGTAGTTAGATGAATTTTGAGGATCTGTAGAACATCACTTATAAACGACAAAGATATAGGAGCATGGATCCTATACCAGAGGGAAGAAACAAAGGATCAACCAGAAAGAGACAAAGGTTAGGAAACTACGAGGGATGATGATAAGGAAGACTTTAACAACCTCATTAGTTCTCTAAATGATCTAGCCAAGGGCCAAAAAGAAATGTTGGCAACAATAAACAAGTTAGCGGACAAGCCGTGGGAAATTCAAAACAACTTGAGAGGCAATGGTGAAGGGGGATCCAATAATGGAAATGAGATCCATGCACACACCACCATGTAGATTCATTCACATCTATATAGCAGGACACCTAGACCCACCATACCCAAGTTTTTGGACAACCCAATAGTAGGACAAGTAGTGCAGGTCAAGTAGGATGAACCATTTGGGGAGTATTTGTAGGAGTACAGGGCCTTATGAGATTATTTCCACTCATCTATGTCATTTGCAGAGCTTTTCAATATCAAGAGAATGAACATGGTGAGGGGGTTTAAAAGGGAATTGAACCGGAATTTTGAGTTACAGTGCACATTATGGAAACTGACCATTGCCAATTTTGATGGGTCATCCAGCTGCACAACGATGGATTGGGTACAAAAGTTGGACACCTATTTCCAACTCAACCCCATGATGGAGACAGATGCAATAAAAATTTCCACATTGCATCTTTACGGAGAAGACCATGACCAGTGGTATCATGGACTGGTGACTTTGGGCCATCATAACATCACTTCATACTTAGATTTCACACAAAAGCTCATAGAGCTCTTTGACCTAAAGATTCACTTCAGAGAGCTAGCCTAGCTCAAATAGATAGGTATCCCAGAGGCTTTCATATCATATTTCAATAGGGTCTCCGTGATGGTCACTGACATATCAGAGTCTTGACTAGTCATGTTGTTCACAAATGCCCTAGATAAACGATTATGTGGATGGGTTAAGGCCTACAAACCCACCACCTTACAAGATGTTATTAGTAGGACTAGGAACTTGCAGGATGCAGTTATGAAGAGCATGTTTCCTCCCAAACCAACCTTTCCCATAATGGATAAAGATGAAAAACCTTTTTAGAAGGACTGGTCGAGGAAAGACGGGATAGATGAGAACACTAAGAGAGAGATGAGAAGGAAGACATTGTGCTTCACTTGCCATAAACCATGGGCACTAGGTCACAATTTGTTAGGAAAGGGAAAGGCCTACTATATTAAGGTGTATTATGATAGTGGGGAGGATGAGGATGATCATGAGAAGGTACATGAGGAGGAGTTTCATGTAGCAGGGGATGAGCAGTTTCAAGATGATGTCAAGGAAGGTGTTATCGTCACTTTATTAGGGGTTCCTAGGTTTCATACTTTCAGGGTGAGAAGAGTTTTGTAGGGCCACTGAGTTGGAGTTTTCATTGATGGTGGCGTGACCCATAATTTAATAGATGCATCTTGGGTGTTGAGGCATGACGTTCCCACCGAAGAGTTTGAGGGGTTTATAGTGGAAGTTTCAGGAAATCATTGCATGGAATGTACTCGATGGATTCCCAAATTGAACATAATACTTGGGAACTATAATTTGATCGATTCCTTTTATGTGGTGAATGTGTCGGATACAAATGTGATTCTGGGACTCCAATAGTTCTATTCTATTGGTAAATACTCCACAAATTACCAGACCATGGAGATGGAGTTTCAGGGACCTGATGGCAAGAGGGTAGTCTTGCAAGGCATGCATGCTTACCCTCCCAAGGTGGTATTGTCACAGAGGATGGAGGCTATACTCCGACAATGAGACATAGAGTGGGAGAAAAAATGCTTTATAACAATGAAGAAACCTCCAGATCAAACACCTCAGTATATAACAGACATAAAAGCATTGTTGCAGAAGCATGAGAAGGTATTCAATGAAATTCCTCCATTTAGGCCTTCTGGTTGTATATTTGAGCATATTATTGAGTTGGAGGAGGGAGTTCAAGCATTCATTACTACTCCCTATCAACATCCCAAGGTATACAAAGATGAAATTGAGAAAACTACAAAAGAGTTTCTCAAACCAGGACACATCCGAACCAATTCTAGTCCATTTGCTTCCTCTATAGTGATGGTAAAGAAGAAAGATGGTACCTTACACATGTGTATATATTACAAGGCCTTAAACAAGAATACTATTAAAAATAGGTACTCAATCCCACCGATTGATGAGTTGATGACTGAGTTATAGGGGGATAAATACTTTTCAAAAATTTATCTCCGCTCTGGGTACCAGTAGATTCATGTAAGGGAGTAGGACATTCCAAAAACAACTTTGCATTTCCATTACAAACACTATGAGTTCTTGGTCATTCCTTTTGGGTTGGAAAACACACCTACCACATTCCAGTCATGCATGAACCATAGGTTCAAGAAGCAACTGCATAAATTCCCTTTGGTATTTTTTGATGACATTCTAATGTATAGTAATATCTAGGAAGAACATCTGCAACACCTGGATGAGGTATTGGGAATTTTGGGTGAGCAGTCATTATATGAAAAAATGTCCAAGTGTGAATTTGGGATGCATGAAATTTTATATCTAGGGTGTTGGTTGTGAAGCCTGATTATCTTCCTGATGTAGAGGTCCTTTGCTTTCAGCCGTGTCTATACCCCATGAAGTATTTACACCCCAGAAGTATGTACGCTCTTCCACGTGGGGGAGTGCAGAGGGGGGGTACCCCCTCTACGGGGTCCATCCCCCTGGCTGGGGGCAAGCGGGCCCCCAGCGGGGGTTCGGGGGCGAAGCCCCCGAAGAAAAAATTGCCTTATAAAAGTATATTATAATTTCATTGTAAATCTAAACCATTCATTATAAGGTCACAGATCTAACGGTAGAGATTATGTTAGGGTTTTTTTCCCTAGAAGGCAACCCTCTTTTATGAGGGAAATGTATTGTGGCTATGTATGAGGGTGAATATTGTATTCTGAGAGAGGAGACTATGAGAGAAAGAAGAGGAAGTTATAGCAGGTTTTTGCTGTAGGTTGTATCCCTTCATTTGTTGGATAATAATAAAGGAAGGACTTGGCAATTTCTCTGGTGGACGTATCCCACACTGGGTGAACCACGTAAATCTGTGTCTCTCTTGTATTGTGTGTCTTCTGTGTTTTTTGTTTCTGCATTTGTTTTATTTTATTGCT
>JZKD02S1674342.1:199186-247537 GCA_000966675.3 Picea glauca | reverse complement strand
GAGCAATTGATATTTCCTCCATCTGCAATCATTACTTGAAACTCTGGTGTTGGATATACAAAGAAATTGATATCTTTGGCTAATTTATAGTGAATGAAATTATGAGTACTACCAGAATCAATAAGGATTGTTACCTTTTTATTTTTGATATATCCTTCGATCTTGAGGGTTTGAGGAGTGCTAATTCTAACCAATGCATTACACGATATCATGGGAGTCAACTCTTCAGATGAAATTGATTCTAGTTTTTCATATTGAGATGGTTCTTGTTCTTGTTCTTGTTCTTCTTCCTCTTCACAATCTATGTAGAATAATTTCTTCTCACCACACTTATGTCCCTTACCGTACTTGTTGTCACAATTAAAGCATAAATTTTTTTCTTTTCTTTCCTCCAATTGTTGAGGTGCCAACCTTGTAGGTTGAGGTGTTTTAGAATAAGGAGCATTATTCTCTCTATAGATGTTAGGGTTGGTCCTTCTTGTATCCATAGCCATATTTTTACTTTCAACATTTCTTGCCACCCTAAATGCATTCTCCAATGATTTGGGTTCCCAAAGGAGAACCTCATGTTTGAATGTTATCTCTTAAAGTTCCTATGAATACATCAATCAAATGCTCATCTGGAATTTATGTTACCTTTATATTCAATCTTTGGAAGTTCTCAATGTGCTCTTTCACTGAACCCTTTTGCCTGAGATTTATCAATTGGCTAAAGTAGGTATTGCTCCTTGTATCCTCATAGTGTGCTATCATTTCTTCCGTGAAAATTGTCCAAGTGAGGAGTGATTTGAGAGAAAAAATCCATCTATACCATACAAATTGATTGGGTTCTAAATATAAAGAAGCAATTCATACCTTTTGTGTATGTGGCACATTATGTTGATCAAAGAGTTGCTCCATCTGAAGTATCCATGTGATAGGGTTCTTGCCATCAAACTTCCCCATATCGATCTTAGGAACGTGGTTGGTCTTCAACCCAAAGTTGGAGATTCTCCATTCTTGATTCACCTTGCTTGTGTCCTCATTATGAATTTCATGGGATACATTTTCACTTCCAGGTGTCCTCTCTATTACGAGATTTTTCAATACTTCCAAGATCTCCTCTTTTAAACCATACATCTTTGCCTCCAACTTAGCTTCCATCTCTTGTAGTTCATCTTTTGTTACTGTCTTCTTTTGTAAATCATTTATGTCCTTACGCATTTCTTCACCTTTATCAAGAGTCCAAGTAGGATTGTCTAGAGGCTTATTTGGTGTAGAAGTTCCCTTTTTTGGTGGCATGTTGGCCAAGTATCACTTTAAACCTTGATTTTGAGGTGGTTCTCCTAGACAATATTCATTTTATTGTATCTCAAAAATTTCGGCCCTTATGAGTATAAAATTTTATTTTTTGTAGGTCTCTGATATTTCTTCTCTGCAATGCCACATATCTGATCAAAATTGGATGTGCCAAGTGGAATTTACGGTAACTTCCCCACAACTTGTTGATTTTTGGCCTTTCTCGGAGATCTCACTTGTATAGCGTTCCCCACACAAAATGATTGATATAAAATTATGAAAGTCGTACCAGAAATACTAAATACTATCAAATATCCAATGCAACCAATCTCACTCAATTTGGATACTCTAGGAAGAAGTTATGATTTTTTTACCTGGACCACTTTCTTGAGACTAGTCAATAGGACTAGTTAGATACCCTATCTTCCACAGGGTGTATCTACAAATTCAAGGTGACCCTGAAGATGAAACTTTTACCACATATACCTTAATAATTTGTCTGAATATCCTCCAGATTTCAAGGTCTGAAGCGTTACAGAAACATTTTTATATCAAAAATTTCGCAATGACTCATTTCAGTATGATTCCAAAACCCTATCTTGCACAGGCTGTATCTACGAACGTATAAGGCCTCAGGAGCTGAAATTTTAACCCAACGTACCTTGATCCATCTACTAAATATCCTCCAAGACGTTCCTTATGAAAAATTGTAGTAACAAAGTTATAGAGAAAATTCCAAGGTGTCTCAGATGTAGCAGGGAAACCCCAAGACCTTGAGCTCTGATACCATATGTTAGAAACCAAATATCAATATAGCATAGAAACACCTCAGAATAAGTAATTAACGCCTTGAAAAAGAGAGAAATTTAGATAATAATCCTCTTCGAGGGGGAAACCTCCTTATTCCCACATAAATGTTCAATTACAAGATGATTCAAAATGAAAATGTCTCCTTGGTATATATAGGAGACTAGGAGGCATAATTACAACTAATGGAATAAAACCGACATAAATAAAATAACATTAACAATGTAATATGCCCCAATTAATGGGTAATGAGCCACTATTTAGGGCTTAACAGAGGGCCATTGGATAACTATGCACTGATTTTCCAGAAAATGCAAGTTACATATTTTTGAACATCATGGTCAACCTCAGTGGCAGATGCACTATTATTGATGAAATTTTTATAGCATGTTAGAAATGTAGACGTGAAAATACTCTATGAAGGTATTGGTCAAATTCTAAGGAGTTTGAAGTGGAGATGAAAAAATAGGGCAAAATCCATTGTTCCGGACCACTTTTTAGGGATTTTTGGGATTTTCAAAGGAGGAAAAGGGACCCTAGATGGAAAATATGGAAAAATTTATTTACTTGAAATTTCATTTACTCATCAAGACGTATAAATTTTCTTAAGTAAATTTTTCTAGAAATGCTTAGTTTGGGAGATAGCCAGTTTGGCTAAAAATTTTGTGAAAAAGGACAAAGTTGTCTTTTCCCGATTGTTGCAGATTTTGACTGAACTGTTAGATAAAAAATATGAGAGTTTATGTGAACTCACTGTCATCAATATTTTCAATATGATTAGAGTTTTAATGATTGAATTTTTTACTTGTGATATTGTAGGAGTTCTGGTAAGTTGGACAATGACTTGGTTCTTTGAGATGGTATTCAATCAATATTTTTGGGTTCACACATGGTGTTTTGAAAATTGACAATAGGAGTCACTCTAGGTATTACCAGTGATGATGGATGTTGGATAGGAATTTTGGATAATTTTGGTTGATTTTTTGGATCTGTTCCATAATAAGTCAAAGAATAAAAGGCAGTTAGAATATGAACCAAAGTGCGCGACGAAGAGAGAAATTTAAGGAGTCAAAGCACACGATAGAAGGAATTGTGACAGAGCAATGCATAAAAGGTGGAAAGTAGTTAGGAGTTTTGAACATTTTTTCCACATTGTAACGAGATTATACCTATTTTGATGTATAAATATGTAAAGGGTTGGGGTACATAGGGGGTTTGGAGAATGAGAGGTTATGGTGTGTTGGGCATGAGTTGAATTTTTGGCTTAGTGTTCGGATTTTATGACTGAGTTTTTCAGGAGTACACTCGCACTACAATAGAATGGCTATGCATGTTTGGGTAATTATACTGTTGCATATTTTTTAGTGTAGTGCACAACTGTAAGAAGATTATAAATAACTAATGTAAGAAGCCAGTTGTTGTGGATGTAGCCCAGGTTGGGTGAACCATGTTAAACCCTTGTTTCATGATGTGTTATTTTTTCATGTTATTATGTTTATTGTTACTTTGCAATGATGATAACTTCTTAAGTATGTTGAATGTGTTATTCTTATATGATGTTATAATTTCTCACACTGAAGTAATTGGTAAGTGAATGAATTTAAAGTGAAGTAATGTCGCACACAGGGTATGTCACATGATAAACTATTAACTAATGGAAACTATGCACATGAGTATATGGTTAGTAAGAACATGTTGAATTCCTTGCTTCCCCTCATCATTTCCAAACTTTGGTTCCTACAACCCCTCTAGATGCCTCGGGTGAGACTTCACTTATTTGCAGGTGATCTCGAAAGGGTCATTGTCTAAGGGTTTTGTTGGTATGCTATATTTGAATCTAGGGTCTTCCCACTGCATGCCAACAAATGGTTTTGTTACTGGGACCAGAATCTATAATTGACGAGAATTGTTTGGAGCCTAAATAAGGGGGAGATGATAGAATGGCTAGAGAGGAAGCAGTGAGAATTTTCCAAAGAATAGAATAGGAACCCATGGCTCAATGATGAACAATGGTTCCAAAGCTATGTGTTCACATATATTCATTAAATATTCCTTGGTGAATCTTCGATAATTCTGACTGAATGGTTAGAAAGGCTAGTGGAGATTATTGGAAGATATCGAGTTGAGGCTCTGAAAAACTAAGCCCCTAAATTGATCAGACAATTGAATACAATTGATTTTTGGTTGAATAGTGTACTGGGGGGTTACATTACAAAATTTGCAATAGATTATACCCAATATTATAGTGTCGTAGAGAGGGAATTTTTCAAGGGTCCGCATAGAAGATATTTGAGCACACTATATACCTGGATAACGATGTTTGTGTGCAAGAAGAATTTCATGAATATGGAATCTTATTTATAGGCACCTTCGCGAACATAGGGGGATTAGGGGACGACCAAAGCATGGTATGAGAGAGATGAAAAGGATGAATGAGGAACGCATGGACTGAGGATGCCGAGAGAGGAAGACACTGAATCAAATGGAGATATTGGAGTATTGCACTGTGGGAAAAGGTTTAGGTATAGTAAGAAGGATACTATGGTTGAGAGAGAAGAGTAGAACAAATTGTTTGAGAAAAGAGATCCATGTGCAGTCTTGAAGAAGAAGGAAATTCATCTCATATTGAAATATATGTCGAACCCATGACCTCATGTGCATCACCAAGATCTGAAGGAGAAACCATAACTTTGTCAAGAGAAATTGCAGTTAGTGGAGGAAGTTAGAACAATAGTCAGAATAATGGAAGCAACTCAGCGAACCAGAGTCAATAAACATCACCAAATTTAAGTACTAGGAATAATACAATGGTAGGAATATATCATACACTAAGAATGCCTAAATTTCAGGGAGAAGGGATGGAATACCTAGAGAAGCATCTGTTTGTATGTGATACAATATGGACTGGGAAGAATGTATAGGATGAGGCAACAAATATTGTGCAGTTATCCATGATGTTCAGAGGTTGTTCACTCTTATGGTACATGAAGTATCAAACTTCTACACCGATAGGACAGTCTAAGACAGTGGAAAATATTGGACATGCATTATTAAAGGAATTTCAGAATCTGAAATTTGAGTCGCAGTATACCATAAATATGAAATAAATTAAGCAATTAAAGAATGAGAAAGTTTGGGATTACGATCGTAGATTTAAAGATGTGATGGGTAGATTAACATTTCATACTCCTGATGAAAAAAATAGAGAATGGTTTATCACAAGTCTACATCTGCACATTCGTTTTCCTCTAATGCAACAAAAGGTCACTTCCCAGCCAAAAGCATTAGAAATTGTGATGAATCTAGAAGCATCTTCTGTAGGAGATGACAAGGAATAACACAGGTTCGGTTATAGTTGGCTACGCTAAGGATTTCGTTCTAAATAATAATGAAGGAAAAGGAAAAATGTGAATAAGTTTGGTGTATTACATGTAAGACATAAGGCCATCATAAGGAAGAATGACTAGAATTTGTGCAATATATGGCTACAGGAGCATTGAACCCATTGGAAAGAGGAGTAGGGTATTGTGAAATATGTAAGAAATGGTGACATCATCTGACTGCCTGTCTGTTACTACAGAAGTATTAGAGTATGCCCAAGAATTTTTTCTATAATTTTTTCAAGTTTGTAGGACATGATGAGAAATATTGTCGCACATTCGAGTTAATGAGAGAGAACACTTTAGATGATTACAAAATCCAAGAAGAAAATGTCACAGTAGACGGTGGTTTTCACAGTATAACACTCCAAGAGGCTTTAACCAGGGTGGTCGAGGAGGATTCGATAGAGGGAGAGTTCGAGGAGGATTTAGTAGAGGAGTAAGATGACCAATCATTTGTTATAATTACAATCATCTTGGACATTTAGAAATAGATCTCTCGAATCCTTGCACAACATGCATGTACTATAGAGCATTGGACCATACAACATAATATTTTCCTAAAATGATAGAGAAATGGCAAGGAAGAGGGAATCAAAACCACAACATACATATGATAGTAGTTGAGGAGCACAATAATCAACCCATAGTAGTAGTCGTTACGTGTGGCAAGACGAGAAATGGAGTCGATGTGATAGATAAAAGAAAAGGGATCTAGAAATGGATAAGTAAAAAAACTGATCCTACACCATCATTTAACCCATAGAAAGAGAAAGAGACATATCAACAATCTAGGAAGAAAATACTAGGACCAAACTAGATAACATCAACATCAAAATAACCACTAGTATATGATATGCCATCAGTCTACGATCACACCATTCCATAAAGGTCAGTCGAAAAGGTAAATATTTTCGAAAGAGTTGTTTAGAATTGATGAAGGATGAAAAAACGTTGAATGCACTATGCATGATGATTGATTAGTGCACCCAAGACAAAGAAGTACCTATGACACAGAGAATAGGGAACCAAGTATTACACAAGAAGAGGACAAAAAAAGAATTTATATTGAGTGCACAGGTAGGATAATATGACATGGATAGTGTCATCTTGGACATAGGATCAGATGTAAATGTTATTCCAAGACAAACATGGGAAATGATGGGGAAACTGAAGTTAGTTTGGTTGTTCAGTTAAGGTTGGAAAACCAACATAAGATAATACTGATTGGGAGACTAGTAGGAGTACATGTTAACATAGATGGAGTGCGCAACGTAGACAAATTTGAGGTCATTGAGATCGTGGATAAAAGTCAGCCATATCCAACATTTCTTGGACTGGATTGGGCCTTTGAAAACTAGGCGATTATTAACTTGAAGAGGAGAGAAATGATTTTTGAAGGAGGAGGCTTAAAGGTCACTATTCCATTAGACCCTACAGAAGTAAGAAGGTATGTGGAACTAGAAAGAAAAGAAATCGATAACTTGTATAATATGACCCGTGCATTGATGATTACATCAATCCTACTACAAATGATGCACATAGTTGGAGAAACATCATATCTTATGCATCGGATTCAAAGGAAGGACTTTAACATTGATATCACTGGTTGCACAAAGTATCGAACAAAATATGTGCTCACATTACTCGCTCTTTGCACTAGATCAAAACAAAGGTATGTAATGCACCAAGGTTTGATGGATTAACTGACGTAATTTCATTTGTAAAATAATTTGAGTTGTAGATACCCGAACAAAAAATATTGTTGGCATTATATGTTGCACTGAGAGCATCTCCAACGAGATGGTGGGCTACAAACAAGAAAGGAATAGGGGATTAGAAGAACTGTAAAAGGATGATGCAAATCATTATTATAACCGAAGAAACTATGCACAAGTATACATGGATGAGTAGTTTGATAGATCATGTTGTGTATTGTATGACAAGTTGGAGACAAGTTCCAAAGAAGGAATGGATGCACAAGTTCATACATACATTTAAGACGGTTCCCAAGAACTGGTATCTAGAACTAGAAATGCACACAGGATCAATAGATTAGGCAGTTCTCACCCAGAATTTTAAGGTAAAATTTAGTTTTTAATCTGAGTTACCCTTAGTAGATGAAAATATCCATGTCATTAGAAGTAATATTTTTATGGAATAATATCAGATAGAAATAGTACCTACATGTAGTGTGCACAGAGAATTTGCGACAGTCCACGAACTACTAGAATGTTACTAAACAATTTTAAGAAGAGTAAAACCAAAGAAATGTGAAAGTACCAGAGACTGAAGGGGAACGTGTAGTAGAAGTCCCAAAACTCAAATCTGATGCATATGCAAAGCCATTAAGAGTGTGCAAAGTGAATATTAGAATGAAAGATAAACCTAAGTTCCCGACTATTGGAACGATGACATTGTTGAAAATATTGCAGACTTACTGTGCATGTATTAAGATATCTTTCTGACAACCTTTTCAGAGATGACAATGATAGATGGGGAATTGGGTAAGATGAAGATCTCATTAAAACCAAAGGCTAAGCCAGTAAGACCGAGACCTTACATATTGAATCTAAATTACAAGGAAAAAGTGAAAGCAGATTTTGATAGAATGATAAAAGTTGGTATCATTGATCCCATCGTATAGTTTGAATGGATAAGTCCAATGGTGGTTCAAGATAAGAAAACGAAGGGGTATTAAAATTTTCATAGACCTAAGTAAATTGAACGATGCATGTTTACATGAACCTTTTCTGACCCCCTTTATAGATGAAGTGTTAGAAAACGTAGGAGGGAAGGAGGCCTACTCGTTCACTGATGGATTTTCAGGATACCATCAAAATAATATTGTGCCAAAAGACAAACATAAGAATACATTTTCAACAGAATGGGGAAGCTACCAATACACAACGATGACATTTGGCTTAAGGAATGCATTGGTTGTGTTTTCTAGAGTAGTTGTTCTAGCATTTAAGGAATTTATTCATAAGTTTCTTGAAGTGTACTTAAATGATTGGACTAGGTTTATCTTATTGAAATATCACATAGAAACTCTGTGGTTGATGCTTGATAGATGTAGACAATATTATATATCATTAAATTTGAAGAAGTGTATTTTTTGCACACCGTTTGGGATTTTGTTGGGTCATGTGGTATGCAAGCAAAGCTTGTTGGTTGATCCTGCAAAGATAGTAGTAATTGTTAATTTTCCACCACCTACATCAATAAGACAATTGAGAACAAAGTTGGGGAATACATGATATTATAGGAAATTTATTAAAGGCTATGTACAAATTACAACTCCAATGAAAAATTTATCAAGGAAATAAGCTAAGTTTCAGTGGAATGAAGACTATGAGCAGGGTCTGGACATACTGAAGAAGAAGTTAGTGATTGCACCCATTCGTTTGTTCCCCGATTGGAAGAAAGAGTTTCATGTTCATGTGGATTCATCGTCGATAGTGATTAGTGCAGTGTTATCCCAACCAGGAAAGGGAGAGTTAGACCATCCAGTTTCCTTTTATAGAAGGAAGCTATTGATTGCTAAGATGAATTAAATGACGATGAAAATGGAAGGCTTGGCCATGGTTTATGCCTTGCATAATTTTAGACACTACTTTTTGGGGTCCCATTTCAAGATGTATACAAACCACTCTACACTAAGATACATAGTGAACAAGCCAATGTTGGGGAGAATAATATGCAGATGGTTATTTTTGTTCTAGGAGTATGACTTCAAAGTTATTGTGAAGCCAGGGAAACTAAATGCATGACCATACCATCTATCATGAATACTGATAGGAGAAGACACAAGGAACCTAGATGATAGTTTACTAGATAAACAATTATTTTTAGTTCAAATGGTAGATGACCACTTTGTAGATATTGTCCAATTTTTCAGTACATGAATTTATCCATCCGACATGATAGTAGCGCAAAAGAAGCAATTATTGGTTAAAACAATGGATTATCAATTAATCATAGGAAATATATATAAGTTAGGCATAGATGGGATACTACGATGATGTGTGTTGGAACATGAAAGACCAATGATCCTAACATAGGCGCATGATGGAATTGTAGGAGGTCATTATGGAGGAAAGGAAACAATGAAGAATATCTTGCATGTCGGGATATGGTGGCCCACCCTCCATAAGGAAGCTATGGAGTATTTTCAAAGATGCGATGTTTTCAAGAGAATAGGAAGGCCATCACGAAGGGATGATATGCCTTTTGATCTACAAGTCACCTTGCAAGAATTTGAAAAATGGGCAGTAGATTTTATTGGACCAATTAATCCACCAGCAAGGAGAACAAGAGCAAGGTACATAATTATCGCAACAGACTATTTGAAAATATGGGCAGAGGTACAACCAATTACAAATTGCAGCACGGAGACAACTGCATGATTCTTATTTGAGAATGTAGTTACAAGGTTTGGGTGTTCTAAAGTACTTATTAGCGATTAGGGGACTCACGTTTTGAATAATACACTTGCAACATTGACATAAGAGTTCCAAATTAAACATCGAAAGAGCACTCCATATCACCCTCAAGCAAATGGAACTTTGGAGGCCTTCAATAAGATACTGGAGAATGCATTGACAAAGGTATGTAATGTAGGATGAGATGAATGGGACTTAAGTATTCCGACAATGCTATGGGATTATAGAACTACATGAAAGAAGTTGACATGTCAGAAACCCTTTAGATCAGCGTATGGTCAAGAAAAATTCATGCCCATGTAGTTTCTTGTACTGAGTTTGGGCATTGTTGTAATGACAAAAATTATGGATTCTGGTACAATAGAAGAAATAATATCACATTTACTAGTATTAGAGGAAGACCAATTTGTTGTAGGGTTTGATCAACAAGTACAGAAGGCACATGAAAAATTCTAGCATGATAGATACATCAAACAAAAGAAGTTCTAGACAGGAGATGTATTATTGATTTATGGAAATAAGTTCTTACAACACCCTGGATATTTTAGAGTGCAATGGATAGGGCCATACATGATCAAATATGTGACATAAGTAGGTGTTTTTCAGTTGGAATAGTTGGATGGACAAGTCATGAAAGGACTAGTGAAAGGGAGTCAAATGAAACTGTACAAGGATGACTTTCCTTTTGTGCCGTAGGTGAACTATGAAATATAACTTGTATCATAGTGTACTATAGAAATAAAAGGCAGAAAAAGAAAGAAAAAGAAAGCAAAACAAGAAAAATAAAAAATATGGTTCAGGGAAGAAGTCGAAAGTTGAAGAGTCTACGAAGTTAATATTAATTGGAAAAAAAGGAAAAGAAGGAAAATGTCATTGAAGAGAAATAATCATGTAGAAGAGCACACAGAATAAGGAAGAAAGTTCATGTAGAAATAAGATATCACACAGAGAGAAGAGATCGTGCAAATTACAATGAAGACCATTTAAGACAATTCACGATGGGGTGTGCAATAAAGAGCTACCATAATGGTGAAGCAATGGCACCATGTAACAATAAATGAAGACTGACAAGTCAGTTTGGAGAATCTAATGGATAATTCATTGAAGATACAAAGTCAATGGATCATTAAGGCAGGTGATGAATGAAAAACACTAGTGGATTATATGACAAGTCTAGGAGCAAAGGGAAGTTAACAGCTAGTGGTGAGGTATAAAACCAAGAAAAGGGCTGAAGAGAGAAGATTATTATTAGTCATAGTTCACATAGAAAGACAAGTTGTAAATATGAGTTTCAAAGCCCAGTTGGACGTAGATACCAAATGCAGAGGAAGATGACACCACCAAAGGAAGTAGTGGCTTCACAGTCAACACCAAAGAAATAGCGCAAAAAATCAACAATGACACTTGTAGTTGAAGAGACACAGGAGGCATCCTCCTTAGTGTCAATATTTCCCAAGGACTACATACCACCAATAAATCTATCCGTAAAACATGTCAACTTACAAAAAGACACGAAGTACCCACTCATGTAGCCAAATATTCCAGAGGGAGTGATTGTGGAAGGGGACCTATTAGGCCTCAAACCCACTTTAAAGTATGATGACCATGACATTACATATGAGAAAAAATTTCTAGAGTTATTGCAAAGAAAGATATTCAAGAAACACATCAGTTCTGAAACAAAAATGCTAGTGATTGAACCATAAATTTGGGCTACGGGGTTGCAGAACAAAGAAATTATGAATCTTTTCGACATACCACACTTTGGGAGGAGCCTAGAGATTGATGCTTATGTAAAAATGTTACTGAGTTGTGTGCACGGGGGATACTTTTGGATCGATAGGCCAATTTTTATTGATATAGACATGATCCTGTGCATTATAGGCCTACCGTCGCAAGGGGAGGAACCATCTCTATTGTTTTTCGATAAGAATAATGAAAAGGCTCTGGATGAGAGCATGAAGGATAAGTTCCATACATTCCAAGGACAACGTAGGTTAGATGTCGCAATTACATGTGACCCAATAGTAAGGTTAATGACACAAGCACTCACTTATAAATTGTTAAGAAAGTTTAGAAAATACCAAGTCCCAACAACAATCATTGTAGTGACTGAAAGGTGCATCGAGGGTGTCCAAATGAACTAGGAAATGTTCTTACTAAATAAGTTTTTGATTGACTGTGAGAAAGCACAAGATAAAGGGACTGAGGGAAGAGACATATGACACACAATTTTTGGGAGTCAAGGAAAAGCCATGTCTAGATACAGAATATCAAAACTTATGGTATACTACGCACAAGGTGCGATAGATGGACAACAATGTTGCCTTTTACATTTATATGGAAACTATTAGGGACATCATCAAGAGGACATCGTGCATATCACCATAGGTGGTCGATGCATATAAGGAAGTGGTCCACTTTAAGGAAGGGTGCCACCATATGTTATTACAAGCCAAAAAGGACCCGGATGAGCAATGGCTGCCCACACAGTATAGATTAACTGAGGATGAGATGGGCCACATCATGGTATATTGCGATGAAAAGTGGAATATTCCATCAAGAGAAATAGGGCCCTCATAGAAACATAACTCATAAGTACAAGAGATCGACAATGATGAAGAAGAAGGAGATGACCAAGAAAGAGGAAAGGTAATAAAGGAAATAACCTAGCAGACAGAATCACACATAGATAGGAAACATAAAGAACCAGTGATGGGGAGATCCATACAACAATGAATGAAGTGGAAACCCATTAAGGAAGTGGCCATGAAATCATTGACAGAGGAATATTTGGAGAAGATCGGTTATCAAGTTAAAGAAGTCACAAATGATGCATTTCAACATGCAACACATCAGCAGAAAGAAATGAATAGACAGATACAGGAGTAGATGGATGAGATGCAACAATTGATCAAAGCAAAAAACATCATGCTACAGTGAAATAAATAGGATTAATAGACAACAAGCACTGCGAAGAATGGGGAGGTAGGCCCAAAAATATCTCAGGTGTTAATGGTGGCAGGTGAATGCAGATTGATCAAGTTAGTGACAGGGGAAGTAGAGTTCCCCACAACAAATATGCAGGAACATGTAAGGGAACTATGTCACATTGACTTAGTCTTATCTCAAATACTAACTCATGTATTACAAGAATTGTAGACAAGCATGATGCAAGAGATGAACTCTCTCACACAAAAGACATCTAGCAAGTTGGTTAAAAGGTTACGACCAAAAATGTAGCCTTGGAGATGGAGTACATCAAATTCAAGAGGGAGCGGGATGAGGCCACACATAAGGTTTAAAGGATGTAGTAGGAATTCAAGAATGTATACAAAGAAATCCCAGAGGCTCATATAGAGATGGAGGCCCCGATTCAATAACAAGTAACAAAGATAAGTGGATCTATTCAGGGCTTTCGTGCATGAATAATCGACTTAGAAGCATGCATAACACCGAGTACTCCACCAAAAGAAAGAGAGAAAAGGGAGCAGAAAGTGACCATATTTTTGGAGAGAATAAAGAGGATAGAGGTTGAATGTGCGATCTCTATGTAGAAACTATGGGAATTTGGATGCAATTAACTAAAGATATGGAGCAACACGAGATCATCCAGAAGATCCAGGCTATGCAGGAAAAAGTGCAGAATTTCAAAATAATAATGGGCACATTACCTCCAGTAGAGGTGGTAAAATAAATGGATAAGAACATGAAGTTGTATTCATAAATGAATAAAATAAGGGAAGAGAAGAAAGATTGTGTGCAATAGATTGAATTACTACAAGATGAAGCATACAGAGTGACAACGGCCTTGGCATCCACTTGATGTATAATCAAACATGCAGTTGAAGAAAATGTCAAGAAGATGCAGGCTCGGGTTACTACTAAAATAATTGACACATTTTTTCGGAAGGAGACATAGGTAAAGGTGTAAGACACGATAGCAAAGGATAAATTCAAAAATTTAATGGCGAACTGGAAGATGGAATTAGTAGATCGGGACGAGCCACAAGTGAGTTTTGGGGGCCTGTTGGATATGCATTTTGGATAAGTTTGGTTGAGTTTTGGGATCTGTGCCATAATAATTCAAAGAATAAAAGGAAGTTAGAATATGTACTAGAGCGCGTGATGAGAGTGGACTTTAAGGAGTCAAAGTGCATGATAGAGGGAAGTATGATGGAGAGACATGTAAAAGGCAGAAAGTAGTTAGGATTTTGGGACATTTTTTCCATATTGTAACATACTTAGCCCCATTTTGATGTATAAATATGTAAAAGGTAGGGGTAGATAGGGGGTTCAAAGAATGAGAGGCTATGGTGCATTGTGCATGATTTGGGTTTTTGTCTAAGTGTTCGGATTTTATGACCAAGGTTTTTAGAAGTAGGTTCACACTGCAGCAGAAAAACTAGGCAAGGTTGGGTAATGTTACTATCGCATCTTTTGTAGTGCAGTGTGTAGTAGTAAGAAGATTATAAATGACTAATATAAGAAACCAACCATTTTGGATGTAGCCCAAGTTGGGTGAACCACGTTAAACCCTTGTGTCATGATGTGATGGTTTTTCATGTTATGATTTTTACTGTTACTGTGAAATGATGATAAATTATTAAGTATGTTGAATGTGTTATTCATATATAATGTTATAATGTTACACACTAAAGTAACTAGTAAGTGAATGAATTTAAAGTGAAGTAATGTCACACACAGGGTATCTCACATGATAAACTATTAAGTAATGGAAACTACACACATGAGTAGATGGTTAGTAAGAACATGTTGAATGCATCGCTTCTCCTCATCACTACAGAACCTTGGTTCTTCCAGCCCCTCTAGATTCTTCAGGTGAGACTTCACTTGCTTGCAAGTGATGCTGAAAGGGATGATATCTAAGGGTTTTTTTGGTATGTTATCTTTAAACCTAGGGTCTTCCCACTATGCGCTAACAATGGCTCCTTTATACTTTTATATGAGTTGATCCTAAGTACAACGGAATTACCTAAGATGAGGTACTGTGATGCAAACTAGACAAATATTGCATGTGGAATGTTGCATAGCTAGCGAACACTTTATATATTGAAAATCCTATTACTGACAACAAGGTCAAGTATAACATGGAAATGTATAGACCTTTTTTTATGTACTTTCCATTAATTAAAGAAAACCTAACTCATGTTTTTCACCCAAAGTATATGCCCAAAGTTCAATCATTTCTTATTAAGGAGTCCATGCTATTATTAGTCCCCGTCAAAGGCTAGGACTACATAAATGAGTTAGTTATAGTCCCTACCGAAGGATAGGACTATAGCGATGAGCTAGTCGTTAAATAGCTATTAGTTCATGTTTAACATCTATTTTTTTGGATTAATAATGTTCAACATACAGAAATCAAGACAATGTTTTTTATTATAATAAAAGTAAATAAAAAATAATATTTGTCTTCAATCCTATTGGATTTCAAATTTGAAGTCTTATTTCCACAGTGATGGCATGCATTAATACTCACCGTGGCTTCATCAATACTTCTACTTTGTCAAATCCATTAATCCCTTGTAACCTCTTAAGGCGACAACATGCATCAACACTTCAATGTCATTTAATAAACTTGTGGCAGTGACCATTCATGAGATGCACCCTAGCCACCTCTCCGCCGCCTCACAACTATCCTTGAACAATGATAAACTACTTGAGGTTGATCACTTAGATTTTATAATGAAGAGACTATTCCTTTCTCAATTAAGAAACTATTCCTTTCTCATTGAAGAGACTATTCCTTTCTCACGTCTTCTCTACTACTAAAGAGACTGTTCATTTTTCATATCATCATGTCCTCTACTTCTCTTTTGCTAACCTAAGTAGAATAAAAATAATAAAGAAGTACGAGTTTTCACAAGAAGCACAGAGTAGAAGAACAAGAAGCAAGTAGTGTGATATTTCACAAGAAGTAAGCAGTATGAGCTTTCACTCATTTGTCATGACTCATTTCATGTTTGCTTTAGGTTCAAAGAATGAATGATTTCATCTTCAACCCTACAAACAATTACACATTAATAAAAACATGGGTAAATATTAATCCTTGAGAACACATTTATTAACCACTTTATCCTAGCACCATTTCAAATTTTATTGGAATTTTCTACATAATTATCTTATGTTTGAAACTTGCACATACCATGCACTTACAAGACCTAATATGAACTACAATATCTCTATAGAGAAGATGATAAATGGAAGAAAAGTATCAAAAATAAATCCCTATGAAAATGCAACAAGCAAGTTGAACATATTGGTGTTGATTGTAGAATTCATACCTATCCTCCTTCTCCTTCTTAGAATTCCAACTTGCTTCCCGAAAAATCAACTTTAAATCCTTTCTTTCTGAGGCTATCAAAGTACTTATAACCTTACCTCTTTCTTTTAAAATTTTGTTTCTCCTCTTTCTTGATTTTTCTTAGAAAGTTGGTTTTCTTCCCTGCCTTCACTCTTGGTATCTCTACCTTTGTTGTTCGTGTTGAACCGACTATTTTTGGGTATCAAACTATTAGCTCGGGTTCTCCTAGGATAAGAACCGAGTGAAGCTAAGAAAATAGGTCACCTGGATTTCCTAGAACAAATCATGCAGTTGATGGTACTTTTATGAATTGTATATATTCTATAGGTGGTACGCGCTACTCTATCAGTGGTTTGAAATGCTACCTTAGCTTCTAGCTCTACTTATGCCCTGTTGTCTAGTTTAGTTTTGTAGAATATACTGATAAATACTTGCACTTATCTTTACTATTGTTTCTCATCCTCCTTGATTTTTCTCAAATGCTTACTTTGGATTTAAAGCTTGGTTTTTTTCCCTACCTTGTATTATATGTTTACAATGCTTGTGTGGATGACCAAGAAGCTAGAAGTGGGATTTCCCATTGTGATAAAGCTACTCAATAGGGTAACAACCAAAAGTAGGAGTTGTCTCAAAGAAATAAATCATGGGTATACCTGTAACAACTAAGACATGACCAATATAGTGCATCTATGGTAGGCTCATACATGCTTGGGAAGAAATCATCATACAGTCAATCCAAAACGGGGTATCCCAAAAAATATAAAGGAAACAAGCATCCTATGTATCATGAGTACCAACAGAAATCACACCTAGGATTAATGCCCTTCACTAGTGAACATGTGAGTTAAGATTTCACTTGAAAACCATGCACACAGGAGCGACTATCCCACTACAAAAAGAAAAACCTTGGACAACGAGGTAGGGAAATCATTACTGGTGCTTCCTCCTCTTTATCTTATAATTATTCTTTCACATGATCTGGGTGGGATGGTGGATGGTTCATTACACATTTGGTGGTTCAAGAGACTGGAATTCTATCACTTGATCTAAGTGAAGCGTGCCCACAAAAAATGTGATACATAAGAATAATAAGAAGAATCAAGAAAAATTAAGCACGTGTATCACTTTGGTTCAAATGTTGAGAATAACAATGATCATTCCCAAATGATTTATTCTTGTTTCAAGTCTTATTTTATGAATTCCAGGCATAAATGAGCCAACATTTGTTGTTGCAATTGCAGTGACAATTGATTACTTCTTGCATGATCCATAAGCTTATTTCTTAGGAGCCACGTGCACACTAGAATCACCACTAGTTGTCAACTCTCTACATGTAAACACATAGTATGCAAGTGCCAAAGAACAGGCTGTAGCAGTTAACATTAAGAGGAAAATATAGATATGCACATTTCAAAGAACACATTGTAGTGATTAACAATATGAGGAACATGAGGCAAGCTAAATGGAATGCATTTTCATGATTACACATAAATGAAGATACCATCATTATGTTGGAGATAGTTCACACACACCTATGATTTATTTTTCCTAGGCTTTTCCCTATGTTTATTAGTCATTATTCAGTATCTTATAGTTTAGAGAGAATATTGATATAGGAGAATATTCTCTTCATTTCACACTTTAGTTTGATCAGTTGAGTGGAGTCTAGATGCCACATTGGAATTATCACCATGCAACATTGGGATCATCACCAGCTAATTCACATTGTCCTTGGGATCATTACCAGAATAACACATTACCGATGATTCCTTGATCTACTCCTCACTTCAATCTTTTTCAGTCAGTTATCTCAAGACTGAGAGTCTAGTTAACTCAGACTAGGTGGCAGTTCACTCTCGTAACTGCCCGAGAGACTAGACTAGGTGGAAGTTTATTCTTGTAACTACTGGTGTGTGTCCAGATCACTATATACCACCATTGTGGGGCACTGGATTCTCCTCCAATGCGTATTAGTTGAGTTATACATAGAATTCTTCCATTCTTTCTCTCTCGCTTCTCTTTTCTCATATTTTCTCTACAAATTGTGTATGTCATTTGCTAGCTATATCTATTCTTGCAAGTTAAACACATTTACACATTAATATTTATTAATAGGACGATTCTACTCCTTATTAATAAATAATTGAAACTAAAATCTAATAATCTAACCCTAAGTGTGCATTTAAATCCTTTCATAAGTTGACATGTTCAACATACCTTTTGTTTCTTTAACATTTTGAAATGAAAATTTATTTATTATTTTTTTATATGGTTGTATGGTCGAATTTGATATGGGGATATCTTATAAAGAGTCTCTTTTCCTTAATTATTTAAGCTTATCCCATGATTGGTGATAACTACATTTGGCCTACTAAAGGAAAGGGAAACAATGGAAATTTTAGAAAAAACAATGCCAAAGAATCAGTTATAGCCCCATTTGACCTGCTAAAGGAAAGGGAACATTGGAAATTTTAAGTAAAACAATGCCAGAGATTGGCATTGAGTTCTTGGTATTATTCCGATACCTAATTGTTTTCCTATCTCCATCCAACCACTTTCTTGGGTAGTCTTTTTGTTTTCATTCCATTCTATTGTGACCCATACAAAAACCACCCATTATTTCAAATTCTTGAATAAATAATAATGGGTCGCTTAAAATTTTTGGTTATTATGTTTTGATTTTCTTTATCATTTTCCATTTAGTATCTTTTTGATCTATTTTTGGTCCAATTAAAAAAAATAATCTTAGTAAACCCCTTAAAAAAAAATTAAGAATAAATTCCCATTTGAAGTCTCCTAGTGGATTGATGGATCAATGCTCTGGTGGTTAGGATTATCTTCCCTTAAATAATGGACTCTAATATTTCCAATACTCAGTGGCCCAATTATCTAGTTAGACTGGATCGGGTTTTGGATTTTCATTTTGACCTTTCAAAATAATTTCTTGATCTCTTGGTGACCTAATGAGCCACTGAAGCAGTGAAATGGTTAAACCATACCAGGCTTTCCATGCGATTTGTTATGTTTGAAGTAATAATCCATTTGTCTTGGTTCTCTGGTGAAGCGATTAATCATAAGATTAAGGTCCAATGACTAAAATTATTATCTTAACTAAACTGACCTAAGTCTCATTCTTGTTTTAAAAGACTAAAGGTTTAAAAGGATCTCCCATGAGAAAGTTCCTGGTTATTCATGTTACATCACATTTGTGAAAAACTTAATTGTCTTTCCTTCATTAATAACTCTAATGTTGTAGTTAATGAGAATAAAATGAATTTATTGAAGAATTGGGAGATGAGTTAATACCTATTGAACACATTGAATTCACGCATAATGTTACCTTCTACTCCATTGTCAATTCACACATCGTTCTATGGTTTGATGAACAATTTTAGTTTTATATGTTCAAGTGTCTTAAGACACATAGATATTCTAAGTTTATTCTTTTGGTTAGTCTCGTTTTTTTTTATTAGCGGTAAATTTAATAAAACAAAGTCTATCTATTTTTGCAATATTACCTGAATTTATTTCTACAGGTATTCTTGATGACAATATGACCTGAAAAGGAAAATAAAAACAACATAAGGATGAGGTGGAAGAGATTGAGAAGAACCCGAATTCAACATTATTCTTAGATACCTATTTCAAGATAGGAGCCACCAACAACATGGAATGGAGTGCAATTTTTAAGTTCATTAAGGATGGAGACTTTGCAAACGAGTACAATTTTGATGCAGATGACTTGGTTGTTATCAAGAAGTCATGGATACACAAGATATACTACAAACATTCTTCCTTACATGACATGGTATGGTGGATCATTTATCACACTGATATTTCTACTTGTATTGTTGTGTATTCTTCTTGGAATATTTTTGGGTCATTCAGACCAGAAGATGTCTCCAACCTGTATAGATTAGGGCCACCCAAAGTATGTTTAGATGATAAATTTATTAGTGGTTTCATTGAGAAGAAGTTTGCAGGGGAAGACATGAAAATGGGTGATTTAATTAGATAATGGTGGCATGGCTCCAATTCATTTAAAATTATAGAAAACAAGACATACCTTGTTCCAATATTGAAGAAACCTCTCATGTTAGTAATTATTGTGCTCTTTCGCCTCTATGGTCAAAATGATTCTTTTAAGTTTAAATTGGGTTGGTTTCCCCTCATCCACCAATTTTTCAAAGGATAATTCTTCAACTGGGCTCACATCCTCTCTACCATTATCAATCTAGAGGTAAAAAAATCATCGGAAGCATATCCTGGCATAAAGAACCTAGGGTATTTCCCTAGGTTCTTAATGCCAGGATATTTAAAATATGATGTCATGCAATCACCCCATTTCCTCTATTGTCATGGAATTGGTCCACTTCAGAAGATGATATTCACATACATTGTTCTAAATTTTGGGCAATAAACTATAGGAATTTCTTCTCTGAAATATGCAATCACTTTATGGTCCCTCAGGTTTACTCAAGAATCTATCAATGCTATTAAAGAAATTGGTGATTGGTTTATTTATGAAGAAATTTCATATATAATGATTTATGGATGTGAAGGAGAACCTCATATTTTACCGAGGCATGTCCCGGATATAATGGTGCTCAGGAAAATTGCATATAAAACTATTGGTGTTGGCATTGCTACCTCTTTGTTAAAGAGTCAGAAAAAAATGACTATCTTTCCCAATTTTACTGGGGATTTTCTCTTTGTTAAATGCAAAACATGCTCTGAAAGAAGTAGAGAAAATGGAAGGAATTTGGTTAGCAGAGGGAAATTTCAAAAGACATTACCCAATCGGTCTTGTCAAGAAACATTGCAACATGGTGAAAAATGTCAATGCATACAATCATGAGGATGACCCATTTGATATCATTTTCCAAAGATATTTAAATTATCAAGAAGTGGATCAATGAATTAATGAGATAAGAAGCATCCCCAAAATGTAAGAATTTCTCAATTTTTAATTCTATAGAAAGAAAGCCTTTTTAAAGGATAAAAAGTGAGAAACAAGGTAATATACAAATAAATGTTGATGAAGAGGAAGATGAATAATCTAAATTTGAGGCATAGCAATATCATAATAATTATGCTATTGACATACAAGTGGAAAATAAAAATAAAAGGCATAATGTAACACAAAAGCGGGATCAAGATAAAGCTGCAACACAAGCCCTTGTAAAAACTATTGAAGTAAATGCTGAAATCAGTACCAATAGAGGTACAAAGAATGCCCAATCCACAGTTGTTACAACCGTCTCTTCCATTGACACTACTCCCATCACTTCCTAATCTGGATTATTTTGAGAACAAAATGAAGGCGGAGATATAACAATGAAATACACAGAAATATTGCAAGAAACAAAGAGATATAGTAATAAGCAATTTCTATTAATGAACAAAATGTATAGAACTGTAAAAATATAGAGTGAATGAACTTGCTAGAATGATGGCATTTTATCTCTGAGAAGAGATGTGATGACTACGCTCATTTGCAAGAATATTTTTTACAATGAGTCTCCAAAGACATTTTTAACATAAAGAATAAATGAGAAAACCCTAAAAATCCAAAACTCTAAGCCCGAGAGATGAAGCACCAAAAGGTTTGTGGGCCCTAACGAGGGTAGTTTATACGTCAACTTCTCAAGGGTGTAGTTTTTTCATACAATATTTGTTTGGGGTGCATGATAGCTCATTGGAAAGGTCTAGCTGAGAAGAACACATTTTTACTAGGCCCAAGACATAGAATATGGAAATATCCTAGGCCCCAAAATGTCAAAAAAATGTCGTTTAGGACCTCAAAACAACTTTGAAAGTTTAGGAACTGAAAAACCATAGAAAACTTCCAAGGTGGAAAACCATGTTTTGACCTAGTGGAATAGGTGGGTGGCCATCGATATCCATATAGATCATTCCTCCCCCCTTAGGAAGAAATGGTCCCATTATGTCAAGTTCATGTGGGAGATGGGGAAGATTTTGTTGAATATGAACCTTGGTGAGCTGCTTTCCTTGCTGAAGAAGTTGTCATGCTTAGCTTGTTGAATGATGTCATGAACCTGTTGTTGGAGGGGTTGGATTTGTTCAACCAATATAGCTGCATGATATTCTTGAGTTTGGGAGGACTCTATAGGTGAAAATGTAGCATAAAGATCTATATCATTGGGGATTAATGGTTGGAACCCCAAGCACAACTGGAAAGGGTTGTGGACAATAGAGATACAAAGAGATTTTCTATAGCTTGTATTGATTGGGTAGTGTGGAGGCACACCCATAGGTGAAACAACAATATCTTTGTTCTCTTCTAAAATCTTGTCGACTTGCTTCTATTGGATAGAAAGGTCTCGGGCTGAGGATGTAGTGGTCATAGTGTCCTTTTGTTCACCTTCTGATAGGATCGTGAAGAGGATACACTTTGCAGTATGAGATATTACTTTGCGGCACTATATTGTTGAGATAATAGTTAGAACTACCTATGGTATCCTATAGAGATGATCCCCCATAGTAACAATGAAAGTACAAGGTCAAGAATCATAAATAACATGGAACTTCCACATATATGGTTGTCCTAACAGAACATCACAGACTTCCAGTGGGGAAACATCACAAAATACCTCATCCTTGAAGGGCTTGATGCTTTAGGACATGAAACATTGCTAGATGATGTAGAGATATTGACCCTGGAGAAGCCACCCGATGTTGGATGGTTCCGGGCATGGTTTTGTTGGAAAATCCAACTGCTTGATGACATCTACTGAGATGAGGTTCTTTTGTCTTCTGCTATCAACAATGAAATGGAGTGAGGTCCCCTTAACCCACATCTGTGAATGGAAGAGGTGTTCCCCCTCCTTGGGATCCTCTAGTTCTTATGGTTGGATTGTTGTGGTCGCGAAGGTAGTATTGGGTTATACATCAATGATGCATATCATCTTATTGTATTTTGAATCGGAGTTTGAGTTGGGGATCATCTATTTTTCTTTGAGATTGGCCACCAATGAGTGTTTTGAGCAACATTCATCAATTTTGTGCCAAGGGATTTTGTGGAAGCCGCACCACTTTCCAGTTTCTTTTGTCTTCCTATTAGCCTTCTTTTACTATGGATTGGACTATTTGTCTTGAGGTTGGTTGTTTTGTGAGTTAGGGTCACCTTTACCATACTTTTCTTGTTGTCAATTTGCATACCTGAACTCCTGCTTATTATACTACTTAAATTTTTGCTTGATTTTGACAACATATCGATAAGCTACAGCCAGTGATGCGATGTCCATAAACTCCATTTCGGTTTGGGTGTACCTGTGTAGAACCCCACGGTATTTTGTAACCGGATGCCGCTCAAATTCTTTGATACCCATCTTGTTGCACAAGGTATGGAAGGTATTTTTTAACTCTGACACTATTTGGTCCATCTCTTGATGTAGTGTGGTCCATCTCATGTATCGGTCGTCATAGTTTTCAACAAGGTAATATTGTTCCTTGATGGCATCCATAAAAGAATCCCAAGTGGGTTTGTCCTCAAACATTCCAGACTCCTCTGTAGAATTTTTCTCATAGTAAGTTTCCCACCAATGTTTGACATGGGGGACAACCTCAAGGAGCACAGAGGTGATATTTTCCTTGTTGAAAAAATTATGGACAAATAAATAACCTTCTAGCTGATTTAACCACTTTTCCAAAGTATCCACATCTATCTCACCTTAAAACAAAGGAATATAAAAATCAGCTTCTACCTTGAATGGGACGGTTCTTCCAAAGTGGTCATTTGAAAAATATGTGTTTTCTCTTGTCAACGGTTGTCGAATGATTTGTGAAAAATTATCTATCATTTCATACCTCTATTGCGTGAGGGATTCCTCAAGAAACAGATTGATAGGATATCCTGCTCCCTCGGCTCTTTTTTATTCTACCATGGGAGGCCACTTGGGCTGGATAGAGAGGTTTTCCTCAAGAGTCACTAGCTCAAGACTCAAATATCTATACCCTAAACGCGTTGGAGACATGTAGTAAGAAACGACAAGGAGAACCCTTATCTAATACCACTGATCCAGATTATTTTGGGAATGAAATGAAGGTGGAGATATAACAATGAAACAGACAAAAATATTGAAAGAACAAAGAGATATAATAATACACAATTTCTATTAATGAATGAAATGTATAGAATTGTAAAAATACAGAGTGAATTAACTCACTAGAATGGTGGCATCTTATATATGAGAAGGGATGTGATGACTATGCTCATTTGTAAGAAGATGTTTTTACAATGAGGCTCCAAATTCATTTTTTAACATAAAGAATAAATGAGAAAACCATAAACGTCCAAAACCCTAACCTACAGAGATGAAGTACCAAAAGGTTTCTGGCCTCGACAGGGGTAGTTGATACACCAACTTCCTAAGGGTGTAACTTTTTCATAAGATCTTTGTTTGGGGCACACGATAGCTCATTGGAAAGGTATAGCTGAGAATAATACATTCTGATTGGGTCTAGGATATATCTGTGATCTTTCTGGCCCTCAAATGTCAAATTAATTTCATTTAGGGCCTCAAAAGTTTAGGACCTCAAAAAACATATAAAAAATGCCAAGGTAGAAAACCATGTTTTGAGCCATTCGAATAGGTGGGTGGCCATCGATATCCATTTAGATCACTTTCATTCTAGGTATAATAGTTTCCACATATTTTGACTTTGCTAGTCTTAAACCAATTCAATAAAATTTTCTGTCACTAAATACCTACAACTTTGATGACACAAAAAATAACATTTTGAAAACAAAAACCAAGAAAATAAAAACTGCATAGCATGAGGAGGTCACATAGGAAATAGTGCATCTTTGGAATGTTTCACATATAAATGAAGAGGAGTTTGAAAAATAAGTTGTTGATTCCTTAGGGGCATTTGATGATGAAAACAAATGGTTAGTGAGAAGACTTTCTGCTCAAATAAGAAAATAAGAGAAAAAGGTATTGGAACTGTAAGAACAATTGAGTTCCCAAGAAACTATCATGTCAAAATAACATCAATCTCATATTGACCATCTCACAGAAGAAAACAAGGTGTCTCTTGATACCATTGGACAACTCAAAATTGAAATAGGTAATATTAAATCAGAACATGCTACACAACTAGTTGTTCTGCTTGATGAGAAGAAGATGATGAGAATAATCCATGAGAACCAAGTGATATTGTGGTAGCTCAATTAAATGAGTTTAAAATAAAACAAAAGAATTCATAATCAATGAATATGGAAGTAGTGGAATTAAATGACAAATTATCCTCTCTTCAAGATATTTTCTATGCCAAGATAAATGAAATTAAAGTACAACATGACTAGCTGTTACAATTCACTGCAGAATCCCATACACAATTTGTGTAATACCCCTAGTCCGAACCCCAATTGTAAATGTACTTAAGTTGGTGTGTTGTTTGATATAATTTTTGCATGCACCTTCCATGGTATATTGCGCACATGTACTACACACTAAAATGATGAAGTGTACACATTCCAGGATACCACGCACATCAAACTTAAGTGCACACGATTTTGAGTCCAGAGAGCCTTTGTGTATATGTTATTTTTTATAGGCTGGTGAGCTAGTTATAAGCTAGGAGGCTTATGTGTTGAATTAGGCCAGAGAGCCTAGATGCTAAAGGCCGATGGGCCTATTTTTGTATATGTCTCATTATTAATATAATACATCTCTGTGTGTAGACCAACCACAATAAAAGAGTATGGGGGACTAAACTCCACTAGTTAGGGAAAGAGGGGGGGGATAAAAGTTAAGGAAAATGGATAAGTAGGGAGCTTAAGACAAAATATAATATTATATTAATATTCTTTAAAGTATAAAGTATGGATGATTATTTTATCCTAAGTTCTAAGGATGAGGACAAGTGGGCCAAAGTAGGTGTCAACATGACAAGTGTCAAGTTGGGAACATGCATACATATAGTTTGGACTTAGTTCATTTTCCCATTCCTTCCATCATCATTCACTCACTCATTCAACTGTCCTATGTACCTTTCTGTTACTATCACTATACCTATACCCATACCAGTACCCGTACCCGTACCTAGTTATCTTAGGACTTGGACTGAAGAAGCAAGTTATCAGGTCCATGGGATATTGAAGAGGTGGGTTGTTAGGCTCGTGAGAAAATCTCTCTGGGTGAGAGAATTGTTGGGAATTGATTCTTGATGGTGCAAAACTGTAACTACAGGGCTTTGAGACTTCTTGTTTGAACTATTTTTGAAGCCCGGAAAGGAAGTGGGGCAACCAAAGGACTGTTGAGCAGAGAAGGGGCACACTTTCTAAGGTGGGATAGGCATGTGGGGAATGAGGGACTATAGGATGTTAGTTTGAGTTGGCACTTGTGACAGAGTATTTCTTGTTGTTTGAGATACATTATCCTGGTTAGGAATCCCTTTACCCGAGCAGAGTTTATTCCCATCTCAGGGGTGACCCACTACTGAGAGTGATGAGCAGTGTGGTCTAAGGCTGGGAGGTTCATGGAAGGTCTACACGCAGTTGGTGATATTCTTACCAAGATAAGTGTCAATTGTGTGTTAAATTTCATGCTCCATTATTATTTATGCGTTTATTTTTATGGGTTTTTCCTGTGTGTGTTGCATGTGTATTTTTTTTTTTTAATTAAAAGGCAAGTCCTATTATATTATAGCTTCAAAAAGGAATACATATGACATGTAGGTGCCAGTTGTCCTGCCTATGCAGGAAACCAAGACAGCTGGCCTACCCACAATAGCATGCAAAATCAAAGAGTTCGTTGCGCCACCCTACCCGAAGGAAACCAGGGTGCATGTTCATTATCAACAACAGTTTAGTAAGGTCTATGCTAATGCTAACCATGCTAACAACTGAAGAGCTACAGCTATGGTAAACAACTAAAGAAATAGAGTTGGAATTCATGCGAAACAGAAGAACCTATTCCCCGAAGTCCTCGCAGTCATCCTTCTCCTTTCCGCTGCTGGCTAGAATGACATAGGGATGAGCACAGGTTGGACATTGTCACCGAGGTGTAGCACTGGAGTAGGTTGCGTAAAGCATGTACAAGCATTGGCTAACACGAATGGCTCTGAAAATTTGATCATCCACCAGGCTTCAGACCTCAAATATCAGATTCAGGTGCTCTAGGTGAAGGAGTGGTGTCGAGGGCAACAACTTTGGCTTGGCATCCATTTCCCGGTGACCCTGCTTCTTCCTTTGTGGCTGCGAGTCAGTGGTGATTTTCGGCAGCCCCTCCTCTACTAGGCAAATGCTGAGCTATTCATTAGGAGCATCACTGGGACCTAAAGTCTCTCTCGAGCGAGGCGGTGTTACTGCTTCTCCAATACGCGTCGGGGGGTTCCAATTATATGGAACGATAAACATTCTACTCTCAGAAAAGTCTGGTGGGAGCTCCATGTTGGGGATCTCTTCGACGAAGGTTCTGGGGGGCGAGCTCATTACTATGGCCGCCCGACGTCACCTTTTCTTGGCCAGGTGCAGAGCCCGCTCAAATCTCTTATGTCGCTTCCTCCTGGAGTCAGCCGCATACCAGCCGGATCCCCTGCGAGGCCTCCCCCTCGTTCGCGGCATAGCGAGAGTGAGGATCAATGCCAGGGTTTCGCCTGCACTATTGTTCCTGCTCTGCTTGGAAATATTTGAATGCACTCTAAGATTTTCGGTAAGGCGGGTAACGGCATAAATTATGGCTGCAACCATTAAAGCCGAGAGATTAATGCTCTGGCTGGCCGACCTGTGCTCGCTCGTGAGAGGCCCCATCGATAAATGGAGGCCGACGGAGGTAATAACCTTCATAAATAACTTATGGTGTGAGGTGAGAGCCATCATAAATGGCCTCTCCCTGTGCGCCTCCACATGCCTCTTCCTTTCCGCGTGGCACCCCATCCGGGGGGTGTATTTTTTTATTATTATTATGTATGAATCTGTACATTTGCAGAATGTATTTTTCTATTTTAAGCTTTATATATAAATTTCCACAAGAGTTTTTGTTTGTATATGTTTTAATTTGTATATAGTTCGGATTTTTTTTTTACGTCTCATTACCCAATGGGATGTTGGGGATGCTACAATATGGTATAAGAGCTCCAGTTTTCAAGACTGAGCCTGGATGGGTCGAGAAAGTTGAACTAAAGAAAAATTTCACAGAGGATTGATTTCAAAGTGGCCAAATTTCAAGTTACAGAGAACCCACGGTAAAAATTAGAAGCAATTGCGTGGAATTGGGAAAAAGCCCCAATTTATGTTGTTAAATTCATGGGGAAATTGATAAATTTGGCCAAGTAGTGAGATATTCCTAATTTAATAACTGTTCTAGCAAATTCATACCTGGAATTGGTCAAATTTGAAGTTACAGGGAACCCATGATAGATGGAGCAAGATTAGTTGATTAAAATTCTCAATTCATGAATTGAGTTTGGGAAAAATTCATTGCAGGAATGTCAACCAACAACAATTTGTTGTTTCAAAGATTGAATTGGTGTTATTGGGGTGAAAATGAACAAATTTCATAGTTGCAGAATGTCTATGGTGAAAATTGGGAAAATGTTTGGGAAAAATCCCCAATTTCTGCAGTGGAATTCACGAGGAATTGATGCTCATAAAAAGGAATGTGTGCAGATGTGCACACTAAAAATGCATGATTCACAGTGAAAATCTTGGGATGTGTGGAAAATTAGGGTGTGTGGATACGTGCATTAAAATTTGGTGCTGAGAGTGGCAATGGGCTAGAAATATTGGTGTGCGAGTGTGCGCACTTAAATTTGGCACTGTGCGGTACAAAGTGGTAATGCATGGAAAATATTGGCGCATGAGTGTGCACACTTAAATTTGGCACTGCACGGTGCAAAGTGGTAATTCACAAAAAATATTGGCTCTCGGTTCTGCACACTTAAATTTGGCACTGGGCGGTGCAGAGTGGTAATGCACAAATAATAACAAGGCACGAATGTGCTCACTAAATTTAGCATTGCATGGTGCAGATTGAGTGACGCATGCGTAATACTGGTGCGTGTGGTAGGCAATCGCATAATAATGGAGCATGTGGTGTGTGCAATATTGACAAAGTGCAAAGGAATTTTGTTGGTGCGCACATAATGTGGGTATATGTTGTCGTGCGACTATTTAGTTAATGGTGCACGCGGAGTACTAGTGCACGGTGGGGGCATACTAAACTTTGGTATGGTGTAATGCGTAGAGTGAAATGTGCACAGAATATTAGCGCAAGACACAAAAATTGCGTGCAACAGGTATTAGTGCATGAACCAAAATTATGCATGGTGGATCTTCGCACGCGACACAAAGTAGTGTGCACCAGTTATTGACACAATAGAGAAGAGATCCACATTGGTTATAAGTGCGCGGAGCATGCACTACCTTATGGTGTTGCTACGCATGCTAAATATGCATGTATAGGTTCAAATTTGTGCGCGCGAAGTCATTTGGATGGTCTGCAACAACAGAAATCCAATGATTTTTTTTTACATTTTATACTGTTTGAAGGCCATCTTTTTGCAACGCGATTTTGAGGCCCTAAACAAAGTTTTTAGCTACTCAAAAACCCCGAGAATAGAATGTATCCCAAGGTACATGTTGTCTATGTAGCTCAAATAAAAGAGACTGAATATATCTTTCTAATGGTGTAAACTGTTCGTCAAACGAATCTTTTATGAGGAAGTTACAAGACAAAAAATGGAGGGTAAAATTTAAGACCCAACTAACTTCGAAGGGTCATAAATTTCTGCTCTGGAATCAGATTGAGGTGCAAGAGAAGTCTATGGAAATATATTGAACCATAGAAGATAGTCTTGGAGATTAATTAAAATTATGGGCACGTTAAAAATGTTTAAGATGACAAATAAGGTACGTGTAACATTCCATACCAAAAACACTAATTGGCCTAGAACTTCAGCACGTTGTAACTAGCAACCCGGAACCCAAAAGGAGGTGAAACTTGGATATACTATCCAAAATATGTATATGAAGAAATCCAATTGAGATTCTATTAAAAATCCAATGGAGTAGGTGAAAAAATCCATAATTACAGCACAAAATTGCACCAAATTGAAGAGTGAACAAAAAAATTTAATGGCCAATTTTCAAATAACCATAACTTTCTGCTCAAGACTTAGAATTGAGCATGGAAGCAGGTGTTGGAAAGGTTCACATTTTCATGAAATTGCTGAAACAATTAGCTTGAGGAATTTCTGTTGGCTACACATTTTGGAAAGTTGAAAACAACTAGATCAGATCAGGATCAACACAGAGTGCAAAGGAATGGAAGATGCACATGGGGCTTACAGTCAAGAAGATGAGATCAAAGGTATGGATTTCCATATGAGCATTGAAGCAACAAAGTCCAATGGAAATGGAGAAGGAAGGGATGAAAACATGAATATGGTAGAGACCATTAAAAATTTGTAGAAGGATGTCCAAATCCATAAAGATGATGATGAAAGGCTTATGAGAGACAAGGAAAAGCAGGAGGACTTCAACATGAATTTAATTCAGAGCTTGAAGAGAATAAAAAATAAATTGGATAAGGAGAGTGTCTCAAGCAAATCAGGAAGTCACATGTCTCTTGATGAAAAAAGAAGAACAAGAAGTGTTAGCAGACATAGCCATCACTCCTCAATGAATTTCAATAAGAGAGAACACAACAACTCAAGTCCATCACCTTTCAGGAAGCATAAGAGGTCTGGGGTGGATGAGCTACGAGGACAAATGAAAAAAATCAAACCTCCTACATTTGATGGTGAGCAAAAGAAGGATGAAGATGCAGAGACATGGCTGTTAGGCATGAGAAAGTATTTTCAATTGAATAATTACTCTTCTCATGCAGAAGGAATAATTTCCATCTATCAACTCAAGGGAAAGGCATCCATGTGGTGGGATAAGCTTGTGCAGGTGCAACAGATTAAAGAGAAAAATGTTACTTGGAAGGAATTCAAGAAATATTTTGAAAAGAAAAATTTGACTAAGAGATACTATGACAATAAAATGAAAGAGTTCTTTGAAATCAAACTTGGGAGTATGACCATAGATGAATATGAAAGAAGGTTTTTAGAACTGTTGAAGTATGTTTCTTTCATGAAGGATGAGATAGTTAAGATTCATAGGTATTTGAGTAGATTTCCATCATTCATCGGTGATAAAATACAATATGATGATCCCAAAACATTGGAGGAGACCATAAGGTGAGCTAAATGCCTATATGATCAACAAAAATCAAGGCCAACTTTCCAAAAATATTGGGAGGACAAAAAGAAATTCAAGATGGATCAAAGGAAGAAGGGAACTAAGCCACCATTCTTCAGAAATAATCCTCAGGGACTACCAACTTCTAGAGAACACAAAACGATTGAGACAAGGGGTCAAAGGCCAAGGAAACCATCTATTCAATGTTGGGGTTGTAAAGGAGATCATATGTTTAGAGATTGTCCTCACAGAGGTGAAAAAATGAGGGTTGTTCACAATGTACAACAAGATGAAACAGTGAAAGACATGGGCATAAGTGTACCAAGGATTTATGCAGCCCTGGACAACAAGAAAGAAGAGTATCAACCACATATGATTGAAGTGGAAGGTATGATCAACAACCAAACCATTGCTATTTTAATCGATTCAGGAGCTAGTCATAGTTATATAGATTCTAAGATGGTGGAAAGTTTGCATTTTCCAAGAAGAAAGCATGGAAAATCTTGGTTGGTCCAGCTGGCTACCGGATCCAAAAGAAAAGTTAATGAGATGGTTAAGTCATGTCTTATGGACATGAATGGAATGAACACCAGGAAAGATTTGAACATCTTTCCTTTAGGTTCCTATGACTGTCTAATTGGGATGGATTGGTTGGACCAACATCATGATATCCTAGACTGTCATAACAAGGCATTTAATTTCTTAGATGAGGAAGGGAACCTAAGGACTATGCAGGGAATTCCTAGGGCAATAACCATAAGAGAAATTTCATCATTACAATTGAAGAAATGTTACAGAAAAGGGTGTCAAATATTTACATCTCATATGGAAGAAACACCTAAAGATAGGGTGTCAAATATTGAATATTATGCAGTCCTAAAAGAGTTTGAAGATGTGTTTAAGGAAATACTAGGATTACCCCCTAAACGAGACATTGATTTCTCCATAAATTTGATGCCTAGAGTATCTCCAGTATCCAAGAATCCCTACAGGATGAGTACACCAAAATTGGAGTTTCAAATGCAACTTGAAGAGCTTCAAAAGAAGGGGTATATATGCCCAAGTGTGTCACCTTGGGGTGCCCCAATTTTATTTTTGAAGAAAAAGGATGGAACATTGAGACTTTGCATTGACTTTAGGAAGTTGAACAAGGTAAATGTGAATAATAAGTATCCTTTGCTAAGGATCGATGACCTCTTTGATCAGTTTAAAGATGATAAAATATTCTCCTATATTGATATTAGGCTAGGTTATCATCAAGTAAAAATTAAATAAGAGGACATCAACAATACTAATTTCAAAACAAGGTATGGTCATTATAATTTCACAGTGGTGCCATTTGGGTTATCAAATGCACCAACTGTCTTCATGTGTTTAATGAATGATATTTTCAAAGAATACTTAGATAATTTTGTCATTGTATTTTTAGACGAAATTCTTATATATTCTAAGTGAAAGGAAAAGCATGAAAAACATTTAAGGATGGTATTACAAGTATTAAGGGAGCATCAATTGAATGCTAAATTGAGCAAGTGCTCATTTTATCATAAGCAAGTTCATTATTTGGGACACGTCATTTCAGAGGATGGGATAGTAGTGGATCCTAAGAATATAGAAGCCAATAGAGGATGGTCAGTGCCAAAGAATGTGACAGAGGTCAGATCATTCATGGTCCCTCCAAGCTACTATAGAAGATTTATTGAAGGATTCTAAAAGATTGCACACCCAATCACTTCCTTGCAAAATAAGGGTGTGAAGTTTCAGTGGACATTGGATTGTGAAAAGAGTTTCCAACACTTGAAGAAATTATTAACAAGTGCTCCAATACTAAGGATTGCAGATCCAAATGGAGAATTCATTATATGCATCGATGCATGTAAAGAAATACTTGGTGGAGTCCTCAATCAAAATGGGTTTGTTGTATGTTATGAATCAAGGAAGTTGAAAGAGAATGAAAGACACTATGCCACTCATTATTTGGAGTTGGAAGCCATAGTGCATGCCTTGAGGAAGTGGAGTCACTACCTCATGGGGAAAAGGTTTGAGCTAAGGAAAGACCATAATGGTCTGAAATATTTATTTGATCAACCAACTCTAAATTCTAGGAAAAGCAGATAGTTAGAATTTCTCAGTGAATATGACTTTGATATAAAGCATACCAAAGGGAAATAGAACAAGGCGGTTGATGCACTTAGCAAAAGGGTGCATGAGTTGCATGCTACAACCATTAGCATGTACCAATCAGATTTGAAAGACATAATTTTGGAGGCTGGAAAATCAGATTTGCAATACAAGGAATTAGTGGAAAAATTACAACAAGGTATTTTGCAACAGAAAATTGAAGACTATAAGCTATAAAATGATAAAATTATCATATACAGGGGCATAATTTATGCACCAAATTCCCAGGAATTGAAAAATATGATATTGAGAGAAATACATAATGTACCTTATGCTGGGAACCCAAGTTATCAGAAAACTATTGTAGTTGTCAAGAGACAACATTATTGTCCAAGAATGAAGAAAGAAGTTGTTGATTTTATTGCCAAATGTTTGGAATGTCAAAAGGTAAAGGCTAAGAATAGACACCTAGCTGGTTTGAAAAAACTATTACCCATTCCTGAGTAGAAATGGGAAGTTTTAACAATGGATTTAATCACCAAACTTCCTAGAAAAAACAAGCAACATGATTCTATCATCACAGTAGTGGATAAGCTTACTAAAGTTTCCCATTTTATTTCAGTTTGTAATGACCCTAGTTGGATAAATGTTTAAGAAGTTATAAAGTAAAACTAATTAGGGAATTAATTATGTTAACAAGGTATTAACTAAACAAAGATGATTTAATTATATTAAGTAAGTGAGTTATTCATTAATTAAAGGACATAATTGTAATTAATTAATTAATAACTTAACTACAAACTACATTTAATAACTTACATGATGGATTTAATGGATTAATGGAATATGATATAAAATGGTTGCGTATACAACAAGGGATAAAATAAGAATCCCGAGAAGATAMAARAATTAATGGGAATGGATAAGGGTAATAAAGGAGTTAGGTGAGGAGGTAAATGYGGGGGGGAGTCRGTGAAGGAGGGATAAGGAAGGGAAGGAGTTKGAAGGGGAWTMWTKSKACGRGAGTTGGSKATGRATTTTGGGRGGAGCTCKGRGHATTRRCAGAGAGGGAGGTGAAWTTTTGKGAGTGGMATTGACACAGTGSAYCGGRGGTTGCTGGRGGTTTTGGGCWCGGAGGGCCRRGATATCCGTTGATATCMTGGGGCTAGGGAGCTAACTAGTCGGCAGGGAGGACRGTTTTGGGTAGTGTTCTAAAGAAGCGGGAAGGAAGCAAGTTGCGGACAACAGGAAGGATTATTAGCATCAGAGTTAAGGTATTTCTCTAAAATTTATGCATTGTTGTATTATGTTAGAAAAAAAATTTATTATTCATAGTAAAATTTGAGTTACAGAAGTTACTGTTATAAATGACTGTGTTAGGAAATTACTGTCTTAGTTTATCAAAATAAATTGATGTAAAATTAAAACCAGCCATTACACAGTTAAGCTCACTCACAAGGCAACCAACATTGTTGATGTTTATATGAGAGAAATTTATCAATTACATGGTATACCCAAGACAATTGTGTTTAATAGAGATCCAAATTTTACATCAAATTTTTGGAAAGGATTATTTAAGGGATTAGGAACAAATTTGAATTTTAGCACAACTTATTATCCATAGTCAAATGAACAAACAAAGAGGGAGAATCAAGTAACTGAGAATATGTTGAGGATGGATGTGATGAATAAACCATCAAAATGGGAATACTACCTACACTTAGTAGAGTTTTCTTATAACAATGGGTACCAAGCATCTCTAAAGATGAGCCCATTTGAGGCACTTCATGGTAGAAGGTGCAACACACCGACAAGAAGTTCTACCATGGTAGAGTAATTTTGGCCCAACACATATAAAGCAGTAGTTGGGCCAGAATTACTTAGGGAAATGGAAGAGAAAATGTTGAAAATAAAACAAAATTTAAAGGATGCCCAATATAGGTAGAAAAGTTATGTCGATAAGGGAAGAACTCACATGGAATTTCAAGTGGGAAACCATGTATTCTTGAAAGTGAAGGACAACAAAAGTTCCAAGTTGGGAAATTGTTCAAAGCTGGCAACTCGCTATTATGGGACGTTTGAAATCCTAGATAGGATTGGGCCTGTAGCATACATGCTTGCCTTGCCTACATCAATGACCATTCATAATGTATTTCATGTATCATTGCTTAAGAAATATATACTTGATGCTAATCATGTTATTGATTGGAATGTGATTCAGGTGGAGCAAGGAGGCACTTTCCAAGTACATCTGGTACACATTCTGGACTAGAAAATCAAACAGCTCTGGAATTGAGCCATAGGGATTGTAAAGGTCCAATGGCCCTGGTACAGTCCCAAGGACGCAACTTGGGAGCATGAAGATGCTATGCGGGAAAAATAACCACATAGTTTTGAGGATTTTTGAAATTTTGGTTGTATATTATACATAATGCACTGAGGAAAGTGCATAAATAAGGGGAGGGGAATGTAATACCCCTAGGATGAACCCCAATTGTAAATGTAAATGAAAATTTACTTAAGTTGGTGATCTGTTTGATATCATTTTTTCATGCAGCTTCCATGGTATAGTGCGCACATGTACTGCACACTAAAATGATGAAATGTGCACATTCCAGGATACTGCGCACAACAAACTTAAGTGCGCACGATTTTGAGGCCATAGAGCCTTTGTGTATATGTTATGTTTTATAGGTTGGTGAACCATTTATTATAAGCTAGGAGGCTTATGTGTTGAATTAGGCCGGAGAGCCTAGATGCTAAAGGCCAGTGAGCCTATTTTTGAATATGTCTCATCATTAATATAACACATCGTTGTGTGTAGACCGACCACGATAAAAGATTATGGAGGACTAAAATACAGTAGTTAGGGAAAGGGGTGGGGATAAAAGTTAAGGAAAAGGGATAAGTAGGGAGCTTAAGCCAAAAATGAATATTATATTAATATTCCTTAAAGTATTAAGTATGGATAATTATTTTATCCTAAGTTTTAAGGATGGGGACAAGTGGGAAAAAGTAGCTCTCAACATGACATGTGTCAAGTTGGGAACGTGCATACATATAGTTTGGACTTAGTTTATTTTCTCATTCCTTCCATCATCATTCACTCACTCATTCAACTGTCCTCTGTACCTTTTTGTTACTATCACTATTGTAACACCCTGTTTCCCCCAATTTATAATTAATCATAAAATAGGAATTACCATGCTAAGGCATGAGGACAATGTAAATGTATTATTGACTGAGTTTCCAAATAACTAACTGTGGGGGTGAATCCTTGAAAGTACCGGCCATGATATCACTAGAGGAAGAATGTGAAAACTATACAAGAGGGTTCATATATCAAATAACCCCAAATCTCCCTTGATAAGGATGAAAAACCTCCTTTGAATCCCAAGGAAAGAAATTAGTTAATGAAGAAAGGACTGGTGGTTGAACAATCAACCACCCCCATGAATAGAAACATAGGCTGTCAGCCTGACTTACCGCAGTGACCTGCAAAACTGAGCTTCCTTCTAACAGAAGGAACATGATAGGTTAGCAAAAAACTTCCAGGGTAAGGGGGATATACAAGGGAGAGGAGACACGGGATGGGAGAGCGTGAGCTCATAAGGGAGATGCTCCAGCAGAATCATGAATGGAAGGTTGTGAGCTTGATGTGGAAGAGCATCTGAGAAACCTCGCCAAGGCCATAACTGAAAGAGAAAGATCTGAGTTGCAGAGAACAAGACTCGAGTAGAAGATGGGATAGAGACATAACTCCTAAAAACTATGAGAACTCCTTGGTGATATCATGGCTTGGCATAGGGGTGGCCAGAGTGATAAGAATGAATGCCTCTGAGCCTATGGTCGGGTGGAAGGAAAAACACCCATAGTCAGTTGGTTGGTGGCAACCTGTAATAGATAAGAGATTTCCTACCTTGTGTAATTTAGCCGTAACTATGTATGAATTGGTTATACTGTGTATGTTTCAGGAATTGTGCATATTTCCTAATGGATATATTGTATCCCCCTTATTTATGCTTGATTGTATAACTAGGCCAGTAAGAAATTATATGGTTAGGAGATGATTTTATACTCGTAAATGCTTGTGTCCTATGGAGGCATAAGCCAGAGTCACGAACTGTGTGTTCGTCGACCCTGGACACAGTTTCATGTACGCATACCAACCCTCCTAATTGTTTAGATTCCTTGGAGGATGAAGTTTGTTAAGCTCGGGAGAGGTAGTGCAGATCGACACAGGCTCTCTGCGAGGCAAACCAAACCCAGAACTCCTTAATTCCTAGACAAGCTCAGGAAGGATCACACTGTTGTGTGCAAGAACCCTGCATGGAGTGCAGAGGTCGAGAAACCCTTTGGAGGTTTCAAAGCATATGAAAGCTCAAGAGTGATAGAGATCATGATCAAAATAAGATCTGAACCATTGGTTCAATTCGGGGAAATAGAGGTGAGGATTTCCCCAAAGTCCTGAATGGAAAATCGCTGATTCGCAGGGGAAAATCTGGACCGTTGGAGCCTACGTCCAGACAGTCGGAGAAGAGTGCGTGGGAGAATATATCTGAACCATCAAATCAAGCACAGGGGACCGATAGTCATCAGATCCAGAAAAGGCACACGAGGTCTAACCTGGTGCATGCAAGGCAAAGTCCTGAAAGCATTAGGATCATCCATCCCAGAGGACGTGTGTCAAAGATCCACATCCATCGTGGATTTCACACCGGGGAAACGGGAGTGAATATTCTCCCAAATTCCTGAAAAGGAGAAATCCAGGATTTATCGCAACCATTGATCATCCCGAAAAGATCACAACTGTTGATCATGGCTAAAGGTCGTAGCCATCCATTGGAGGGACACGTGGCTGCCCGTTGGCGTTTCGACACTTGGAAATCATAGGAGAAGGCTTCCCCAGACTCTTGATGGGGAATTATCAACAACGAATCATGACCGTCAGGTCATGAAAGATCTGGACCGTCCATTTGTAGAGGGCACGTGGTGAGAGTTAGGAATTTCAATAACTCGCTACTGAAAGAAGTCAACATAAGGAGTTCTTAGAACTTGTGAGTCATGAAATCGTGACTTAATCCTAGTCATTGGTTTAAGAGAGACCATAACTGTTAGATCGCGGGGCTTGTGAGTCATTGATATAACCTAGATCTAGACCATCCATCAGAGGAGATGCGTGGTGAGCGGTCAGAGTTCGGGGAAAGCTCTGAAATCCCGTGGGCCATTGGATCTCATAGAACAACGAAGGGATTAAGACTGAGTGTCTTTCAACACCCTTAAGCTCAGGAGGGATAGTGATCATCAAATCCAGATCAACGAGGGTCATTGATCTCATACACAAATTCCCACATCAAAATTCATGGATTGGAGTGACAAGAGATTTGGAGTCGCTGCATTGTGAACTCCTAGTTCACGAAACTCTGAAAAGATCTAGACCGTTGGATCCAAATCATTGAGGATCGTTGGATCTCGTACAAGAAATCGCGTATCGGAGTTCGGGGAATGGATTGAACAGTGGTTTGGGTCACTTCATTTCTAACTCTCGGTTATTGAAATCTCGATACGGCCAGGACCGTCGGATCAGGGGGAGATTCACAGCCGTCGATCTCATCAAAGGTAAGATTTTGGGTTTTTGGGTTTGAAGAGTCAAAAGACTTGACTCTCTTACATCGTTGAGTCATGAAATGCGAAAGGCGCCTCTTAGTGTGGCTTGTGGTCATAACCAACAATCACATGGAGGTGGATAAGGGAAGAGCTAGCCTACACTAGGCCCCCGTAGGAATTTGGGGATTTTATCCCTTGAGGAAGAGAGAAATTTTTTTTTTCCATAGTGGGTACGTGGAAACTATACCTATACCCGTACCCATACCCATACGTGTACCTAGTTAGCTTAGGACCTAGACTGAAGAAGTAGGTTGTCAGGCCCATGGGATATTGAAGAGGTGGGTTGTCAATCCCGTGAGAAAATATCTCTAGGTGAGAGAATTGTTGGGAATTGATTCCTAAAGGTGCTAAACTACAGCTACAGGGCTTTGAGACTTCCTGTCCGGCCTGTTTCTAAAGCCCAAATAGGAAGTGGGGCAACCGAAGGACCATTGAGAATATAAGGGGCACACTTCCTAGGGTGGGACAAGAATGTGGGGAATGAGGTACTGTAGGCTATTATTTTGAGTTGGAACCTGTGACAGAGTCTTTCCTGTTGTCTGAGATACATTATCCTGGTTAGGAATCCCTTTACCCGGGTGGAGTTTAGTCCCAGCTCGAGGGTGACCCACTGATAAGAGTGATGAACAGTGTGGTATAAGGCTGGGAGGTTCATGGAAGGTCTGCACACAGTTGGTGATATTCTTACCAAGACAAGTGTCAATTGTGTGTTAAATTACATGTTGCATTATTATTTATGTGTTTATTTTTATGGGTTTTTCCTATGTGTGTTGCATGTGTATTTTATTATTATTATTCTGTATTAATATATACATTTTCAAAATGTATTTGTCTATTTTAGGTTTTATATATAAAGTTCCATAAGAGTTTCCATGTGTATATGTTTTAATTTGTATACAGTTTAGATTTTTTTTTTACATGGCATTGCCCAATTGGATGATGGGGATGCTACAATTTGAGAAACATAATGATTCTCAAAGGTCCTTTGAGGAATTGAAGGCATGGAAAACAAAATGGATTAATTTACCAATAGATTTCTCTATAATGACTGAATAAGAGATAAAACAAATACAATATTCACTAGATTCTTGGCTTATTAATTGTATGTTTTCATAGGATTTGATCAAAGAAACCATCAAGAGTTGTTCAGATATTTGGGATCTATCTCTAGACATCATTGAATATCATGAGATGCCCCATGTATATTTCCTTGGTCATTCAATACCCCTGTCAAATTGTCTTGCATATGTAAATCAACAGACAAGATCATAAGCAAATGGGATTGCAAAATTAAATTTATGGACTGTGGATGTTTTCAAGAAGTTTATCACCTGACAAGTAGAATGCTCTAAGTATATTAATGTTTTCGTGTCAAATTTTAAATCATAACTTGAATTAATTTCCAAAATTCTCTACTAGTGTAATTTAAATGAAGACATTCCTCACCCACCTTTGGTTTCACCAATGTTAGAAACATTTATCCAATGGAAAACTTACGTTCAAAAACAAGAGAAAAAAGTCAACAAAGAAGGTGTCTCTAGCAAGGAGGATATCTCTCTCTAATATCAATTAGTAAATCAAGTTGACACCGATACACCTTAGTTGAAACAAAAAGATGAAACTATCCTTAGTTTCTAGATCTTTAATTCTTATTTATTGTAATTTGAGAAATGGAAAGAGGGTTGGATATTGAAGACTCAAACTTTTTTTTTATCAGTTTGAATTAAATTTTGAAGACCCTATCTTTTGACGAGTTCATTTATGAGTAATGTGAAGTTGTGATAATTGCATTTTTTATAATTATTTGAAAATTTTGTTTCTTTAGTCTCATGGGAATTCTTTCCCTAATCTTTGAACTTATGAAATGATTGTATATCAAATAGAAGATTAACTATTCATCATTAAGATTATTCTTATGATTAATGGTAATCTGTGTATGTGAATTTATAGTTGATCTACTTGAATAATTTCCTTTAAGAGTTCATAAACTATCATACCTTATTATATTTGATGTTATTGTTTTGTTATTAAAACTGTTAGTTACCAGGAGAGTCATCTATATGATAATATTATTCCTAACATGTTGTAGATAAGTAGATATTATTTTTTGAGTTAGTTTATGAGACTTCTATTTCTCATTACTATGCTTTAAAAGGAACTTAAGTTCATCTTGAAACTATGATTATAATGAGTAGATATCATTGTTGTCATATATTCCTAGTAGCAATAGTTATTGTGCTTAAATATTCTTTAGATAAAGAATTGTTTCTAAATATAAAGGATCAATCATTTATTCTACATTTGTAATTAGTCTCTGTTCTCAATTGAGATAGGCTCAATAGATAGGTTTTTCGTTTATGAAAATTTAGGATAAATTACATCATATCCTAATTAATTATGTATCTTTACGAAGAGAAAATATTTTGAGTCACAAACTGAGCCCATATATCGGTTGGAAATTACCATCCCAAATAAAAACAAGTCTAATTGGGGATTGTGATCGGGTAGTTGTCCCCTTTTGTAAGAGGGATTTTTTCCACTTGTCAACAATTGGAACTATGAGGGTTGAGTGACATGCATGGATGGTATATCATCTCATGATTCCAAGCCATTACAATAATCTTGTACCAAATCACCTCTGGATCCCTAAGTATACTAGTGGGCCTTCATACTTAAAACAAATTCTAGTGTCCATATCACCTGAAAATATTGAAAATCCTACAAGAGGTAGAATTCCAATATAATTACGTGTCATCATCTCAAACCGAGCCTGTTGATTCTTCCATTTCTGAAGAAATCACTGTAATTAATCCACAACTTCAGTTATCCAGGATTTTAACAAGAGCACATAGAAATGAAATTGGTCAACCCCCTATCAAAATTACAATCCCTGAAAGAGGTATATAGTCAAGGAAATATAAATATATTGATATAAATTTCATCTATAGACCTAATCCTTTGGCTCAAATTTTAAATCTATTGATGGGATCTGACGATCCTAAAAATGTATGATCAATTTCCCAATACATCTTGGTTTAGGTAATCCCCCGTCTCCTCCACTGAGTTGACCTCACACTCCTGTTGGACCTCAACCACCTTCTCCACAGGGAAGTCCTAGACAAACTCCTATGGGAAGTCTAAGGCAACCCCAAAGGTGAAGAATGGTTGGAGTACCAAGGGGACCATGGATTTCCCCAAGAACTATTGCAGTTCCTGGTGACACTCACGATATTCCCAAACACACTGAGAAATTACTTCCCAAATCTGATCCTGATAATAAGTAATCTACTCGAAGATCATGTTAGTAAATTCATGCTAACAATAAACTTAATGGGCGTGCAACATGAAGAAGTTGTATGTCAATTTTTTCCATACACTTTTGAAGGAAAAGATTCCACATGGTATTTTTCACTATCACAAGGAACGATAACAAGATGGAATGATTTTGAAATTTCTTTCATGAAAACATTTGGTGACGATAATACCCCGACAACTTTGGTTTTATAACTATCAAGGATCAAAATGTCTCCTAAAGAAAAAATTAAATATTTCATTCAAAGATTCTTGACACTAATGAATAAAATACCGAAAGATTCTAGGCCCATAGACAATGTAATTATTGAATTCTATATTATATACTTTCCATATTCAATTTCCATTTTTGTTAAAAAAGTCTGTAAAACAACTTTAGCTTTAGAAACATTCGAGGAAACACTAAATGTAGAAAAATAAATGATGAGTATTTCTAGTATATATCCAACTGAAGAGAAAATAAAATTTTCACTGACTATGAGACATAATGTAATCAAGACAACATAGGAGAGGAAAGAAAAATAAACAATTGATATGGATGGCCTTCAAAGAATGATTCATAAATTGATTAATGATATTGTAGATCTTAAGAAAAATTCAGGTAAAAGTTCATCATATAGGAGACCATGGAAATCATATTTTACAAGAAATCCACCTCCTAATAATCCAAACACTCCCGATGAAAAAATACATATTGAAGAATTTAATCAAGATCATTATTGTTGAGCACATGAAGTTAATCATTTTGAGAAAAAATTTCGAACATTTATTAACATGTTTAAAGTATTTGTTGCAATGGAAGAAGATGAAGAAGAAAAAACAAGCCAGGAAGAGCAAAGGGATGATCATAATAATGAGTTGTTAATCAATATCATATGGGATATTATTCATGGAATAAAAAATGATGAATAAGAAGAAATATATGAATAAATTTGTGTTGCTCAAACCAGAAGTAAAAATATCCATTTTTCTTTCAAAACACCAATTACTTATTCCCCTCTCAAGAAAAATTTTTCTTCTAACACGAGAAACCCTAATCGAAATAAAACAACTATTCCTTCTGATATTCTCAATTATGACAATGTAAAAGATATGAAAAATACTAGAGCTAATATATCTCTATATGAATTAACAAAATTAACACAACAAAGAAATAAGTTAATTCATGCTTTGCAATTCAATTATGAAAAAGGTAAAGTAGCTCAAATATTTCATCCAATGTTAATGTTTCTCTAATAGGTGACAAATATGGTTCACATACTCCTTTTCTCTTGACCTTTGAGATTTTTAATAGAAATGTACATAATTGTCTATTGGATTCGAGGGATTCATCTAATATCATGCCTTACCTGGTGTGTAAAAGGTTAAACATAGAGCCCAAGAAATCCTCTATACAAATTGTAAAATTGGATAGGTCAAATGTTAAAGTGATGAGAGAATTGAAAAGTGATTTTATTAGGTTATCTTCAAATCCAAAATTTCATCAAATCATTGATATTATAGTAGTTGACATCCCCGAAGCATATGGTTTACTTTTAAGTAGGGATTGGTCTAGGAAACTACATGGTTATTTTTCCACTAATTGGTCACATATTTGGTTACCTTTTAATGGTCAACAGAATCAAATAAATGTAGAACAAGAAAAACACATGAAATATATTGTCACAGATTTGAATGATCGCAATGAACCCATCATTTTTACAAAATATACATTGGGGAATTTTTGGATTGACTCATTCTTTAGTAATTTCTATGCAGAACCTTCATATTTTCTTGAATCAGGTTTGCATTATGAAATTATACATTATACCCAGGTTCTTGAATCTAATTGTTCAAAATTATAAAATGTTGATCTAGTTAAAATAAAAGAATGTCGGACTTTGTATTTTGACGGTTCTAAATCTAATAAAGGTGTAGGTGTTGGATGAATTTTCAAATATCCTTCAAGAAATAAGACTTTGATAGCATGTAGATTAGATTTCAATTGTACCAATAATGTTTCAGAGTATGAGGTTCTTATTCAAGGGCTCAAAAAATAAATTAATATGAAAATAAAAGCAATAAGAGTAGTTGGTGATTCTGAAATCGTAACCAAACATGTGAACAATGCAGTACATTGTGTTTCTAATCGCCTTAAGAACTACCAATGCGAGGTATTGGATTTGATTGATAATTTTGAGGCCTTTGATATTATCTCTATGCCTTGGGCATTAAATGCTAAGGTTGAATTTATTACTAATGTCGGTTCATGTTTAATTACTTCAGTAGATTTCTCTCCTGACAAATTTTCGGTTGAATTATTTGCAAGGCCTCGGTGCTAGACAACATTACAAATTGGAGAGTCTTCCATGATGATGACCAAATTTTAAGGTTCCTTACACAAGAGGGAAATTTCAAATATTTTTTCATTGATTAAGATCAACACAATCAATAAATAAATGAGGTTTCTATAGGTAATTTGTCAAATACAAAAAAATGGAATCACAAAAATAGTAGTAAATTTATAAAATATTTATGATTTGAAAGATAAATTTAAAATTTAAAATGAATAGTTCCACAATGCAATATGGGGTAATACATTTAAGAACTAATCAAAATCCCCAAAATATTAATATAGGAATGAATTTCTCTCCCTCCAAGCTTAATGCATTCATAAAAATATTCGAGGAATATAAGGGCATGTTTGCATGGACTTATGATGATATCAAAGTCTATGACACTAAAATCATCCAACATGTAATTCCCACTAGAGATGATGCTAAGCTTGTACAACAAAAACTTAGGAAAATTCAGCCTAATCTTGAACCTCAAATCAAAAAAGAATTAAACAAACTATTATAGGCCAAAATTATTTTTCCATTTAGGAATTCACAATGGGTTTCAAATTTAGTTCCAGTTAAGAAGAAGAACAAAGACAATAGAATTTGAATTGACTTTTGGAATTTTGAATAAAGATTTGGAAAAATATAACTACCATGTTCCACCTATGGAACAACTTTTGCAAAGAGTAGTTGGGTCTAAAATGTTTTCCCTTTTAGATGGTTTTTCTGGTTATAATCAAGTCTTGGTTTCACAACTAGATCAGATCAAAACTACCTTCAAGACTAAATGGGGAACCTATGCATATCAAAATATGCCTTTTAGTTTAATCGATGTCGATGCCACTTTTCAAAGGGCCATGTACATTTCTTTCAAAGGATTAATAAAAAAATCGATAGTTGTTTATCTGGATGAAATTACGGTCTATTCTCGAAATAGACATGAGCATATTCATCATTTAAGGAAAATATTCGATCAATGCAGAAGATATGGGATTTCATTAAACCCAACGATTCTTTTTTCTTTGTAACATAAGTTAAATTGTTGGGCTTCATCATTTCAAAATTTGGAATTATAATAGATCTTGAGAGAAATAGAGTTATTTCACAAATTTATTTCCCTCACAACAAGAAAAACATGCAATCCTTCTTAGGAAAAATAAATTTAATTAGGAGATTTGTTCCTAGTTTTGTTGAAATAGTAAAATATTTACATGACATGATAAAAAAGAACTCTGCATTTAAATGGGAAGAAAAAGAAAGAGAATCTTTTAAGAAAATTAAAGAAGCAATTATTCAAGATCTCACTTTGATAAGTCTAGATTTTGAAAAAGACTTCGTCTAGTATACTTTTTCATTTGATTATTCCTATGCATCTCTTTTGACTCAGAAAATTTTAAAAGGTTATGAAATCCCGATATATTTCACAAGTTCTGATTTATGAGGTACACAATTGAAATATCCTGATATTCATAAACAAGATTATGCTATTTTCAAATCAGTGAAACATTTTTTCCATACCTTTTGAAGTCACATACAAAGTTCATTTTACCACATCCTTCGATTAGAAACTTGTTGGTTCAAAAGGAATTGGGAGATAAAAGAGAAAATTTGATGACTACACTCCAATAATATGACCTTGAAATCAAACGAACGAAAATCGTAAGGGGATAAGGTATGTGTAAGTTAATGGCTTGTGCACAAGATTCCCAAGTAACTGATCAAAGTGGTTGGGAGAATGAAATATAGTTAAGCAATGAAGTTTTGTATTTACAAACACCTAATTTTTCATGGTATAATGATATCAAAAACTATTTGACTCGTGGTTCCTCTCCTGAATCTTTAGAAACTAAGAAAATAAGAGATTTAAGGTTAAAATTGACCAAATATAAGCTTATTGATGGAGCATTGTTTAGGAAGAATTATCATGATAACATTTTTATAATATGTATTGAAAAACTTGATGCAGATAAGGTATTGAATCAACTTCATGATGGATCAGTCAAGGGGGATTTTGGTGGATAAACAACTGCCTACAAAATTCTCATGGATCGTTACTTTCGACCTAATTTATTCAGATATACTTATGCATATGTAGGGAAATGAAAATTGTGTCAAACAACTAATGGAAAAGAAAATAAACCTTATTTTCCATTGCCATTGGTTGAAGTTTAAGGTCATTTTAAACAATGGGGCCTAGATATAATCGGGGATATCAATCCCAAATTTTCACAACTTTATAAATAAATCATGACTACAACATATTACTTTACATGTTGGACATAGGCCATTTCCCTCAAGAAAGTTAATGAAGATGTTGTTATCTCTTTTCTTAATCAGTTCATGATTTCCAAGTTTGGCGTTCCAAACTCTTTGGTTTTTGATAATTCATCTTATTTTTCATCTCTTAAATTAACAAATTTGTTTTAGAAAAAAAGATTACAGTTAAATACTCTACAAATTATTACCTTCAAGGAAATGGTTTACTAGAATCAACTAATAAAAAATTAATATGAATCCTTAGAAAAGTTGTTCATGAACATCAAAGAAATTGGCATAAACAACTTTATAATGCATTATGGGAAGACAAAGTAACTCCCAATAAGTCAATAAGAAATTCACCTTATTTCCTCGTTTATAGGAAGGAAGCTATTCTGCCTCCAATATATTTCTTCCTTCTCTACAATTATCCCATTTTGTCCAAGAGAAACCATGTTCTAAGATGCAAATGAGAATAGATGCATTAATAAATGTGGAAGAGGAACGTCATAAAACCATGGAAAATTTTCATGAACATTGAACAATAATCAAACGATGGTTTGATAACATTCAATTGATAAAAAATATTTTCAAATTGATGATCTGGTCTTGAAATGGGACAAAGCTCATGAAGAAAAAGGAAAGCATACTAAATTTCAACATTTATGGCTAGGACCAATTCAGATTGCTAAGAAACTTGGCCCTTTAACCTATATTCTACAATTATTAAATGGTGTAGTTGAAAATCTCTCTTAATGGACAAATTCTTAAAACGTATTTTTCTTAAGCCACTTTTGACACCTTGTAAATATTGTACAATCCCTTTTCTTCATATTTTTCTATTTTTCTTTATTTTTGGTTGTTGTTTCTACCTTCACTTTGGTTGCACATTGAGAGGCCTGTCTCAAGTATTAATCTAAAAGGGATCTTCATTTGTAATAAAATTCTTATCTATAAATTTTATAAGAGTTCCACTCATTTCACAATACAAAGTTGACATAATGATAATTGGAAGTGAAAGAAAAATTTCAAGCTTGATTTTTATCCCCCAAATTTTTGCTAATCAAAATTAATGTTGTATCACCCCACTTCCATCACACTCATTGCATACACTATATATATATATATATATATATATATATATATATATATATATATATATATATATATATATATATATATATATATATATATATATATATATATATATATATATATATAT
>JZKD02S1674342.1:173704-199136 GCA_000966675.3 Picea glauca | reverse complement strand
ATATATATATATATATATATATATATATATAATGGAAATTGAAAAGTACTAATGTAAAGTGTGGAAAGTACAAGTAAACATGTCAGGGATATGGATGCTCACGAGCATTAGGGAAATGCTTGTATGATACTAAGGAATATTTTTCAAGCCTATGGATGCTCACAGGTAGTGAAACAATGTCAAGTTCAAGAGAGATGAGGAACAAATGCATGCAAAAATTGGGTTGTTTAAATATTGAACCTTTGTTTTGATTTCATAACTAGTTAGAAACTTATTGTCTTTAAATATTAATGAACCTCATTTTTCTTTCTCTCTTAAAAATGTTATGTTAAGCACATAGTATTGGTAATGAATAACTTATATTTTCATATATCTAGTACTATGCCTCTTAAACTAGTAAGTGAAATCTTGTAATCAAGAGTAATCTCTAAAGTGGCTAATATGCCTATATTTGCATGACAGAGATAATTGCTTCTTCCATTGTGTCACGATTTATTGCGACCCATACAAAAACCACCCATTATTTCAAATTCTTGAATAAATAATAATGGATCACTTAATTTTTTGGTTATTATCTTTTGATTATCTTTATCATTTTCCATTTATAATAGTTTTTATCTATTTTTCGTCCAATTAAAAAAAAATCCTAATAAACCCCTTAAATAAAAATTATAATTCAAGAATAAATTGTGTTTGAAGTCTCTCAGTGGTCTGGTGGACCGATACTTTGGTGGTCATGAATATCTTCCCTTCAATACTTGAATCGAATCTTCCTGATCCCCGGTGGCCTAGCTATCCGGTTAGACCAGATCGGGTTTTGGCTTTTCGTTCTGACCTTTCATAAAAATTCCATGATCTCCTAATGTCTTGATCTCCTGGTGACCCGGTGAGTCGGTGAAACAGTGAAATGGTTAAACTGGACTGAGGTTTTCCACGCTCTTTGTTATGTTTGAAGTAGCAATCCCTTTGTCCTGGCTCTCTAGTGAAGCGATTAATCATAATATTAAGATCCAATATTTAAGATGATTATCTTAACTAAACTAGCATGGGTATCATTGTCATTTTAAAAGACTAAAGGTTTAAAAGGATCTCCAGTGAGAGGATGCCCAATTATGGATGTTACATCGTATTTTTGAAAAAATTAACCATCTTTCCTTTATCAATAACTCTGACGTTGCGGTTAATGGGAATCAAATGGATTTATTGAAGCATTGGGAGATGAGTTAATATCCATTGAACACCTTTGATTCACACATAATGATACCTTCTACTCCATTATCAATTCACACAGTGTTCTCTGGTTTGATAAACAAATTTAGCTATATACGTTTAGGGGTCTTAAGACACATAGTTCTTCTCAATTTGTTATTTCGGTTAGTCTCGTTGTTTTTATTAGTGGTAAATTTAATAAAACAAAGTCTATGTATTTTCAAAATTTTACCCTAAATTTGTTTCTACATGTATTATCGATGAAAAGGTGACCATGCAAAGAGAAGAAAAATAACAGAAGGACGAAGAGGAAGAGATTGAGAAGAACCCAAATTCATCATTATTCCTAGATACCCATTTCAATATAGGAGCCAGCAACAACATGGAATAGAGTGAAATTTACAAGTTCATTGAGGATGAAGACTTTGTAGATGAGTATGAGTCTCATGTGGATGACTTGGTTGATATCAAGAAGTCTTGCCTACACAAGATAGTTTCAAGACCAACAATTTTTCCCTACAATGACATGGTATGGTGGATCATTTCTCACACTGAAATTTCTACTTGTACTATTGTGAATTCTTCTAAGAATATTGTTGGGTCATTCAAACTAGAAGACATCTCCAACATGTAGAAATTAGAGCTACCCAAAGTCTGTTTAGATGATAAATTTATTAACAGTTTCATTGAGAAGGAGGTTGAAGTGGAAGAAATGCAAATGGGTGATTTAATTAGAGAATGGTGCCATGAATCCAATTCATTTAAAATTATAACAGACAAGATATACCTTGTTCCAAGATTGAACAAATCTCCCATGATAGTAGCTATCATGCTCTGTCACTTCTATGGTGAAAAGAATTCGTTTATGTTTAAATTGGGTTGGGTTCCCCTCATCTACTAGGTTATCAAAGGAGAAGTCTTCAACTAGGCTCACATCCTCTCTGCCAATATTAGGCTAGAGGTAAAAAAATCACAGGAAGCACCTCCAGGGTATTTTTATGGTTTCTTAATGTTAGGATATTTAATAGATGTTGTCTATGTAGTCACCCCATTTCCTCTATTGGCCTAGAATTGGTCCCCTTCCGAAGAGGCTATTCGCATGTATTGTTCTAAAATGTGGGCAATAAACTGTAGGAATTTATTTTATGAAATCTTCAATAACTTTATGGTCCCTCTACACTTGATCCTAAAAAACAACCAACCCTTGGGTTTACTCAAGAAACTATTAATTATATTAAATAAATTGGTGATTGGTTTATTGATGAAGAATTTTCATATATAAGGATTTATGTATGTGAAAGACCACCTCATATTTTACTGAGGTATGTCCTAGATAGATTCCAGTGCCCAATGAAATTGCATATGAAATTGTTTTTTTTTCCATTGTTGCTTCTCTATCAAAGAGTCATAAAAAATGGTCATCTTTCCCAATTTCACTAGGCATTTTCTCTTTGTTAAATGAAAAACATGATCTGAAAGTAGAGAAAATGGAAGGAATCTGAATAACATGGGGAAATTTCAAAAGACACAACCCAATCGGTCTTGTCAAGAAACATTGTAGCATGGTAAAAAATTTCAAAGCATACAATCATGAGGATGACCCATTCAATATTATTTTCCAAAGGTATTTTAATTATTAAGAAGTGGCTCAATGAATTTATGAGTTGAGAAGAATCCCCAAAATGAAAGAATTTCTTGATTGACAATTCTATAGAAATAAATATTTTTTAAAGGAAAGGGTAAGAAACATGGTAATATACAATTAAATGTTAATGAAGAGGAAGATGGACAATTTGAATATGAGATAGAGAAATATCATAATACTTCTAATACTAACATGCAAGTGGATAAGAAAAATCATTAGGATAATGTAACAAAGAAGAAGGATCGGAATAAAGCTACAACACATACCCCTGTAAAAACTACTAAAGAAAATGTTGAAATCAATACCAATACAGGTACTGAGAACACCGAGTCAACAATACAACTGTCTCTACCATTGACACTACTCTCTTCACTTCCATTCTAGGTAAACTAGTTTCCACATATTTTCAATTTGATAGTCTTCAACCAATTCAGTACATTGTTCTGTCACTGAACACCTACACCTTTGATGACTCAACAAAGACCATTGTGAAAAGAAAAACCAAGAAAAGAAAAATTGAACAACATGAGGAGACCACAGAGGAAACAGTCCATATTTGGGATGTTGCACATATAAATGAAGAGGAATTTGAAGAAGAAGTTGATGCCTTAGGGGCATTTACTGATGAATAGTGAGTAGAATTTATACTCAATCAAGAAAATAAAGGTAAAAGGTATGGAACTACATGAACAATTGAGTTCCCAAGAAACTATCATGTCAAAAGAATATTGATCTCTCTGGACTCTCAGACTTCTAATGGAGGAAAAAAATATAAAAGAGATGCAACCTTATGCTGGCAGTTTCTTTATAGCCCTTAATCCCATGTTTCCCTTTACTTTTGAGATTGTATTCCCTCCCTGAAAACCCTTGTTTTCAGGATCTGTGTTTCCTCTTATTTTGTCGAGAAGAAAGTCATTGCTTCCTTGGATCTGTTGGAACACAAAGCTTTGGAGGTAGTGCTTGTCATCTTAGGCCTTGGGTGGAGAAAATTGGAGCCTAGTTCTGGGATCGTGTTGTAATGCTTACAGGTGGTAAAAAAATCCTTTGTTGTTATTAATAAAAGAACTCTCATTCTCGTCCATTTGTCTTTATTAATTCATACTTTTGATGAGATTATTTGTATCTTGTTTTCAATATAACATAGAAAGTGAATTGATTATATTTATTTAGCTAGTAGATAACTAACTGTTTGCAATTGCATACTGAACTTTGTTTGCAGGATTTTCAGAGGATTTTGGTGAAATAGTTCTTGAGCAAACATCCTTGAGCAAGATCGACTTCAAACATTGGGTTTAAGGTATGCTCTCTTTCCTATATTTTGAAAGTTAGTTATTGCAAGTGGTTACCTTTAATTAACAAGTGAAAATATCTCTCTTAATGGACAAAATCTTAAAACATATTTTTCTTAAGCCATTTTTTACACCTTGTAAATATTGTACAATCCCTTCCTTCATTTTTTTAAAATTTTTATTTATTTTTCGTTGTTGTTTCTACCTTTACTTTGGTTTCACATTGAGAGCCATGTCTCAAGTATTAATCTGAAAGGGCTCTTCATTTGTAAGAAAAATCTTATCTATCAATTTTATAAGAGCTCCACTCATTTCACAATACTAAGTTGACATAGTGATAATTAGAAGTGGAAGAAAAATTTCAAGCTTGTTTTTTATCCGCCAATTTTTTGCTAATCAAAATAATTGTTGTATCACCCCGCTTCCATCACACTCATGTAAAGTGTGGGAATTACAAGTAAACATGTCGGGGATATGGATGCTCACGAGCATTAGGGAAATGCTTGTATGATACTAAGGCATATTTTTCAGGGCTATGAATGCTCAAAGGTAGTGAAACAATGTCAAGTTCAAGAGAGATGAGGAACACCTGCATGAAAAAATTGGTTTGTTTAAATATTGAGCCTTTGTTTTGATTTCATAACTGGTTAGAAACTTATTGTCTTAAATTATTAATGAACCCCATTTTTATTTCTCTCTTAAAAATGTTATGTTAAGTACATAGTATTGGTAATGAATAACTTATCTTTTCATATATCTAACACTATGCCTCTTAAACTAGTAAGTGAAAGCTTGTAATCAAGAGTAATATCTAAAGTGGCTAATATGCCTATATTTGCATGACAAAGATAATTGCTTCTTCCATTTTGTCGCCATTTGTTGCGACCCATACAAAAACGACCCATTATTTCAAATTCTTGAATAAATAATAATGGATTGCTTAAAATTTTTGGTTATTATCTTTTGATTTTCTTTATCATTTTCCATTTATAATATTTTTTATCTATTTTTGGTCTAATTAAAAAAAAATCCTAATAAACCCCTTAAATAAAAATAACAATTCAAGAATAAATTTTGTTTGAAGTCTCTCAGTGGCCCGGTGGACCGATACTCTGGTGGTCATGATTATCTTCCCTTCAATACTTGACTCTAATATTCCTGATCCCTAGTGGCATGGTTATCCGGTTAGACCGGATCGGGTTTTGGATTTTTGTTCTGACCTTTCAAAACAATTCCATGATCTCCTAGTGACCTAGTGAGTCGGTGAAGCAGTGAAATGGTTAAACAGGACTGAGGTTTTCCACGCTCTTTGTTATGTTTGAAGTAAAAATCCCTTTGTCCTGGTTCTCTAGTGAAGCAATTAATCATAATATTAAGATCCAATATTTAAGATGATTATCTTAACAATTGGACCAGTAAACAACTCCTTTGTGTTATTAATAAAAGAACTATCATTCTCGTCCATTTGTCTTTATTAATTCATACTTGTGATGATATTATTTGTATCTTGTTTTCAATATAACATAGAAAGTGAATTGATTATATTTAGTAAGCTAGCAGATAACTACCTGTTTGCAATTGCATACTTCTTTGTTTGCAGGATTTTTAGAGGATTTTGGTGAAATAGTTCTTGAGAAAAATTCCTTGAGCAAGATCGACTTCAAACATTAGGTTTCAGGTATATTTTGAAATATAGTTATTAAAGTGGTACCTTTAATTAACAAGTGAGCATATCCATTTTTTCTTACCCAATTTTGTTTCTTTAGTCTCATGGGAATTATTTTCCTAGTCTTTGAACTCATGAAATGATTGTATATCAAATAGAATATGAATTATTCACCATTAAGATTATTCTTATGATTAATGGTAATCTATGTATGTGGATTTATAGTTGATCTCCTTGAATAATTTCTTTTAAGAGCTCATCAATTATCATACCTTATTGTATTTGATGTTATTGTTTTGTTAATAAAACTGTTAGTTACCAGGAGAGTCATCTATATGATAATATTATTACTAACAAGTTGTAGATAAGTAGATATTATTTTTCAAGTTAGTTTATGCAACTTCTATTTCTCATTACTATGCTTTAGAAGGAATTTAAATTCATCCTGAAACTATCATTATAAAGAGTAGATATCATTGTTTTCATATATTCCTAGTAGCAATAGTTATTGTGCTTAAATATTCTTTAGACAAAGAATTATTTATAAATATAAAGGATCAATCATTTATTCTACATTTGTAATTAGTCTTTGTTCTCAATTGAGATAGGATCAATAGATAGGTTTTTATTTTATGCAAATTTAAGATAAATTATATCATATCCTAATTGATTAAGTCTCTTTCCGAAGAGAAAATATTTTGAGTGGTAAACTAAGCCCATATATCGGTTGGAAACTATCATCCCAAATAAAAACAAGTCTAATTGCAGATTGTGATCAGGTAGTTGTCCCCTTTTGTAAGAGGAATTTTTCTACTTGTCAACAATTGGAACTATAAGGAAGGTTGAGTGACATGCATGGATGGTATATCATCTCTTGATTCCAAGCCATTATAGACATCTCATACCAAATCACCTCCGGAGCCCTAAGTATACCAGTGGGCCTTCATCCTTAGAACAAATTCTAGTGTCCAGTTCACCTAAAAATATTGAAATGTCACAAGAGGTAGAATCCCAATATAATTACGTGTCATCATCTCAAACTGAGCCTGTTTATTCTACCATTTCTTAAGAAATCACTGTAATTAATCCACAACTTTAGTTATCCAGGATTTTAACAAGAGCACACAGAAATGAAATTGGTCAACCCCCTATCAAATTTACAATCCCTGAAAGAGGTATATAGTCAAGGAAATATAAATATATTGATATAACTTTCATCTATAGACCTAATCCTTTGGATCAAATTTTAGATCTATTGATGGGATCTGACGATCCTAAAAATGTATGATCAATTTCCCAATACATCTTGGTTTAGGTAATCCCCCGTCTCCTCCAAAGAGTTGACCTCACACTCTTGTTGGACCTCAACCACTTTCTCATAGGGAAGTCCTAGACAAACTCCTCTGGGAAGTCTAAGGAAACCCCAAAGGTGAAGAATGGTTGGAGTACCAAGGAGACCATAGATATCCCCAAGAACTATTGCAGTTCCTGGTGACACTCACGATATTCTCAAACACACTGAGAAATTACTTCTCAAATCTGATCCCGATAATAAGTAATCTACTCGAAGATCATGTTAGTAAATTCATGCTAACAATAAAATTAATGGGTGTGCAACATGAAGAAGTTGTATGCCAATTTTTTCCATCTGATTTTGAAGGAAAATATTCCACATGGTATTTTTCACTACCACAAGGAAGAATAACAAGATGGAATGATTTTGAAATTACTTTCATGAAAACATTTGGTGAGGATAATACCCAACAACTTTGGTTTTATAACTATCAAGGATCAAAATGGCTCCTTAAGAAAAAAATAAACATTTCAATCAAAGATTCTTGACACTAATGAATGAAATACCGAAAGATTCTAGGCCCATAGACAATGTAATTATTGAATTCTATACTATAGACTTTCCATATTCTATTTCCACTTTTGTTAAAAGAGTCATTAAAACAACTTTAGCTTTAGAAACATTCAAGGAAACACTAAATGTAGAAAAACAAATGATGATTATTGCTAGTGGATATCCAACTCAAGAGAAAAAACTTTTCACTGGCTAGGAGACATAATGTAATCAAGACGACATAGGAGAGGAAAGAAAAATAAACAATTGATATGGATGGCCTTCAAAGAATGATTCAGAAATTGATTAATGATATTGTATATCTTAAGAAAAATTCAAGTAAAAATTCATCATATAGGAGACCATGGAAATCATCTTTTACAAGAAATCCACCTCCTCCTAATAATCCAAACACGCCTGATGAAAAAATACATATTGAATAATTTACTCAAGATCATTATTGTTGAGCACATGAAGTTAATCATTTTGATAAAAACTATCCAACATTTATTAACATGTTTAAAGTATTTGTTGCAATGGAAGAAGATGAAGAAGAAAAAAACAAGCCAGGAAGAGCAAAGGGATGATCATAATAATGAGTCGTTAAGCAATATCATATGGGATATTATTCATGGAATAATATATGATGAATAAGAAGAAATATATGAATAAATCTGTGTTGCTCAAACCAGAAGTAAAAATATCCATTTTTCTTTCAAAACACCAATTACTTATTCCCCTCTGAAGAAAACATTTTCTTCTAACATGAAAAACCCTAATCGAAATAAAACAACTATTCCTTATGATATTCTTGATTATGACAATGTAGAAGACATGAAAAATACTAGAGCTAATATATCTCTTTATGAATTAACAAAATTAACACAACAAATAAATAAGTTAATTCATGCTTTGCAATTCAATTATGAAAAAGATAAAGTAGCTCAAAATATTTCATCCAATGTAAATGTTGGTATAATAGATGACAAATATGGTTCACATACTCCTCCTTTTCGCTTGACCTTTGAGATTTTTAATATAAATGTACATAATTATCTATTGGATTCGAGGGATTCATCTAATATCATGCCTTACCTGGTGTGTAAAAGGCTAAACATAGATCCCAAGAAGTCCTCTATACAAATTGTACAATTGGATAGGTCAACTGTTAAAGTGATGAGAGAATTAAGAAGTGTGTTTATTAGGTCATCTTCAAATCCAAAAGTTCATCAAATCATTGATATCATAGTAGTTGACATCCCTGAAGCATATGGTTTACATTTAAGTAGGGATTGGTCTGAAAAACTACATGGTTATTTTTCAACTGATTGGTCACATATTTGGTGACCTTTTAAAGATCAACAAAATCAATTAAATGTAGAATGGGAAAAAAACATGAAATATACTATCACATATTTGAATGATCCCTATGAACCCATCATGTTTACAAAATATACATTGGGGAATTTTTGGATTGACTCATTCTTCGATAATTTCCATGCAGAACATTCACCTTTTCTTGAATCAGGTTTGCATTATGAAATTATACATTATACCGAGGTTCCTGAATCTGATTTATCAATATTAGAAAATGTTGATCTGGTTAAAAGAAAAGAATGTCGGACTTTGTATTTTGACGGTTCTAAATCTAATAAAGGTGCAGGTGTTGGATGCATTCTCAAATATCCTTCAAGAAATAAGACTTTGATAGCATGTAGATTAGATTTCAATTGTACCAATAATGTTTCAAAGTATGAGGCTCTTATTCAAGGGCTCAAAAAAGAAATTAATACGAAAATAAAAGCAATAAGAGTAGTTGGTGATTCTGAAATTGTAACCAAACATGTGAAGAATATGATACATTGTGTTTCTATTCACCTTAAGAACTACCAATGTGAGGTATTGGATTTGATTGATAATTTTTAGGCCTTTGATATTATCTCTATGCCTTTGGAATGAAATGCTAAGGTTGAATTTCTTACTAATGTTGGTTCACGTTTAATTCCTTCAATAGATTTCTCCCCTGACAAATTTTCGGTTGAATTTATTTTCAGACCCTTGGTGCTAGACAACATTACGAATTGGAGAGTCTTCCATGATGATGACCAAATTTTAAAGTTCCTTACACAAGAGGGAACTTTCAAATATTTTGTCATTAATTAAGATCAACACAATTAAGAAATAAATGAGGTTTCTCCAAGTAATTTGTCAAATACAGAAAATGGAATCCCGAAAACAGTAGTAAATTTAGAAAATATTTATGATTTGAAAAATAAATTTAAAATAAAAACAAATTGTAAAATGAATAGTTCCTCAATGTAATATGAGGTAATAAATTTAAGAACTAATCAAAATCCCCAAAATATAAATCTAGGAATAAATTTATCTCCCTCCAAGCATAATGCATTAATAAAACTATTCAAGGAATATAAGGACATGTTTGCATGGACTTATGATGATCTCAAAGTCTATGACACTAAAATCATCCAACATGTAATTCCCACTAGAGATGATGCTAAGATTGTACAACAAAAACTTAGGAAAAATTACCCTAATCTTGAACCTCAAATCAAAAAAGAATTAAACAAACTATTACATGCCAAAATTATTTTTCATTTAGGAATTCACAATGGGTTTCAAATTTAGTTCCAGATAGGAAGAAGAATGGGAACATTAGAATTTTCATTGACTTTTGGAATTTTGAATAAATCTTCGGAAAAATATAACTACCATGTTCCACCTATGGAACAACGTTTGCAAAGAGTAGCGGGGTCTGAAATGTTTTCCCTTACTCTTTATAACTCTTATAACTCTTATGTCCATCGATGGACATAATTTATAAATGAAATTCCTATCAGCATTGAACGTCATCAAAGGTCGAAATCTGTGTAAATTATTTAGAGTTATGCGAGGCGCGAACTGCATGGATACCTTCAACTGGTTGTAGTATGTGTGGAACACAACATTTGACTGTCATTTCTTATTCATGTCACCAGAATACCATAGTGTACTGAACTTCACGACCAAAGGTTCAAAGGGTTTGATGTCCGAAAAGGTCGCACCTTCTAGCATTTCCTAGGCAATGAAAGTGATCAGGATCAATAGCCAATTGAAATGAAATGTGTACCCTTAATCCTGGGCTTCTCCACAATCAATTTCTAATTGGTTCACTAGGTACTACGCCCAATTCATTTGTAGGCCCTCTACGCACTTCCCTACAAGGTCAACTACAAAACTGATGACTTGGGTGGGTCGGTTCTTTTGCACTAACTTTCCTGTGATTAATTGACAGGCAAGGCACACTGTGCCACTCTGGATAGAAGCTACCTTGTAGCCTAGTGTGCCCTTCTCGACATCGTCATAGGTGTCCTTGATCCTTTGAGCTAGAGTGCGATCCATGGTTTTTCCGGGATAGAAATCCTATGGGTCAAGGCCTTTCATACTTAGCCCTGTGATCTGATTGATCAACATCGGATCCACTATGATAGGACGGTTTAACCAAAAGTATCTGCCATGGTAACAGGATAGAAGCAGCTTGACACATGCATTCACCTCTTGGTGTCTTCCTAAGTGAGGAATCTTCATGACATTGAGCATTGTAGACTATACGAGGTTCATAGTCCATGATTGAGGGACGATCTTCAAATCCTTTCCCTTTTTTTTGGTCAGGTACTTATGTGGGTCAAGCATGTTGTAGACCTTCCTGTCATCAAGGTTGAAGTCTCTAAACTTCAATGCTGCAATGTTTTCTTGGTTTGTGCAAACTGCACGTATCCCCTTCGGTAGGTACGTAGTGACCAAGGCATACTCAAATTCTTTGGGCACACTGTCTCAATTTATTGCGCCGCTCAGAGGTGGTAGATAGGTGGGTAATATGATCAGAATCAACTTATCATTTGAAAGATCATCCCTATGCTTAGTTTGCTTCTCATCTGATGGTCGAGATGGTCCAGCTCGAGCAGTTGACGGAGAGGCTAGAAGTCCTCTCGTGGATGATGGTTGTACACCTGTGGATAATCCTCTCTCCAACATGACTCTTTCAATCATTAGGTCAAGGAGTACTTTTGTCACTGATTCTTTGACTACGTTGATTTCCTCGGGCATACGTTCCTAGGATTAATTATATCGGTGTCAAATTAACTTAGACACTGCACTAGAATAAACATCAAGAGCGCAATGATCACTGTATACAATTCACTTAGTCTGCGGGCTCAGACTCTTGGTAAGCAAAAGTGTTATCGGTGTGTGGTGCGACTGGATAAATAGGTAACTCAACAATGAGTCTCTTGCAATGGGTATGAAGCCTTCATTACATCTATTCGGTCCATTATGGCACGGTCCAACAGTCTGGTGTCGAGCCTTAAATGTCTTTCTACCCATTTAGGGCAGCAATCGAATGGTTATAATGTCCCCAATGACTATATTGCTTCTCCATGGCAAAGTGCCATGTGTCGTTGTTCTGATATACCTATGAAGTTCCAATTTTGCAAATTTCCCTCCTGCGAAGTTCCCTCTGAAACTTTCTGTAACTTTTCAATCTTAGCCCTCTCTTACTTAGCTTTCTATCCTTCTTTCCAATGAGCTTCTTCTCGATATGTCTTTTTCCATTCTGATTCTTATCTTCATTTGACATAGTCACTACGCGTTGTTGAGATTATTTTCTAGGACTCAGGGGTAATACCTCTTCTTTATCTAGGATAGGTACTTCAGTATCCTGTGGGTCTTCTAATGTTCTTGTAGCTTCAACATCTGGGTATCTAGTGTTAAATAACTTCGATCTCTTCTCATGTTCTTCAATCAAGTGTGTGATCCTTCTGGTGATGAAATATTTTAACTCTTGTTTCTTCTGCTCCAAAACGTTTTCTTCTTTCTTTCGTCTGGCTTGATCTCTATCAATCCAAGGTTTTCCTAGTAACATGGTAAACGGGGCGTTGTCTTCAATAAATTTAATAATCTCAAAATCTTCTTCTATCAAAGTTCCATTGGCATTCGTAGGTATCTGAGTGAGCCTACCACATAGGTTTACCAGTTTTCCTCCGAATAATCCTACTCCTCCTAATGAAGGAATCATAGCAGGCCTCCCTATAGCTTCCCAAGTTCTCTCTATCATGATATTCACCTGTGTCTCTTCATCCAGAACATAGTTAATGTTGAAGTCTCCTATTCTTGTTTTGATGCATTCTTTTTCTTTGAAGATCTATGATAAGCTTATATGTCGGTGGTCATTCATGGTTTATTTCATCTGTAACAATACTTTCTCTAATTCTTTCTGGGATTCTGCTATTTATGGATCTGCCTTAGGGTTTTCCTAGGTTGGATTCATTCCTTCAAGCTTAGCAATCATTCTAGGGAAATCCAACACTTCATGGTCCATAACTTTGCAACAAATACAACTAGGTATTCTTCCAGGGCATTCCTTAGCAATATGTTCTGGTCTTCTGCAGCTATAATAGAGGGTTAATCCTCTCTTTCTTATAAATGATCCCAGATTCTCCTGTACTGCACCCTAGGATCATAGGAGCTAACCTGCAACAAATTATTTGTAGGATACTACATCCACTTGTTAGTCCAAACATTCTTTCTATGCATAGGTATAACATATATATTACTATTCTTATTAGATCTACTCATATCAAGCCTTGTTTCATCTATTAGTGCCCTAGTTTTCAAGCTAGGACAGAACCTATCAAACATACCTAGATCCATACTTTAGAAACAAAAAATTCCACTTATCTTACTTTTACAGAGTACAAAGATTTCAGATCTAGAATTTTCCTACTATTCTTACCTTTATCAGAGCACAGAGCTTACAAATCTTACCTCTTTTCTTCAAATCTAGCCTATTTTCTTCAAATCTGACCTCTTTTCTTTAGATCTTACCTCTTTTTTTCAGATCTGACCTTCCTCTTGGCACAAAGCTTCACAAGTTAAGTAAAATACTGTGCACTAGGGAAACAAATCTACGCACAGAAATTTCACAACGTCAGGACGAATCTTTACACAAAGCTTCTTCTTTCTTAGTTCCCAACAATCACAGTTTCAGGTCCCGACAATGGAACCATTTGTTGGCATAGGGGCAGACCCAGGGTTCAACGCTACAACAGGGCACCAACAAAACCCTAACTACCGGCCCTTTCGACAACACCTGCGAAGAAGATGAAGTCTCACCCGAGGTAGAGGTAGGGGTGGTTGCAAGACTCAGATGTCTGCAACCTTAGCTGGGACACAAATCTGTGATTATGATACATAATAGAGCACTTAGCACTGTCAATTCCTCAATATACAATCAATATCTACTTCGCCTTTGCAACATTCACACTGATCTAATGTATTTAAGCACTTAGCATAGGTAAATAGATCAGATCTAGAAGATCAAGCAATAAACATATTCATACAGATCAAATCTAACATTCTCACATATCATTAGCACTAAGCATAAGAAGATTTATCTAATCATCTCAAAGCACATAGAAAATAACATATAAATGCATCAAAACATCACACATAGCAGAGTAACATAGTATTTATGTGGTTCACCCCCACCCTGGGGCTATGTCCACCAACTCATATTCTTTATTAGCTTCTCAATAGGTTACATGCACAGAGCCTCCGAACCCTTCTTCGCATAGGACATAAGATCTGTGTATCTCGATAGATCCTTCTTCCTTGTGTTACATCACAAATTCCTCCACGGTCTCTTACAATGACTTGCACTTGGATCTGCAAGTGTCACACAGTATGCATGAAGCCTTACACTTCTTGATCACACAGATCCCACTCTTAGCACATAGCCAACTTGCACAACACTTGTGCTTCTTACATTGCCTAGCCTTCTATTTATACATACAAAATAGGCACAAACATGGGTAAACCCATGGGTTGACATCGCATTCCCGTTACATATTCCCAAATCCCGAAAAGGACCAAAAAAGGTACTGAGATCCCGCAATATTTACTTCGTCTTACACTCCTCCTTCAACAGGCTGTCAAATTCCAAAATAGGTCAACATGACCAAGAATCTCCCAAAACTTGGTCAAGGGCCAACAAGGCTCACATCCTCTCTGCCAATATTAGGCTAGAGGTAAAATAATCTCAGGAAGAACCTCCAGGGTATTGCCCTAGGTTCTTAATGTTAGGACATTTAATAGATGTTTTTTATGTAGTCACCCCATTTCCTCTATTGGCCTAGAATTGGTCCCCTTCCGAAGAAGCTATTCACATATATTGTTCTAAAATGTGGGCAATAAAATGTAGGAATTTATTTTATGAAATTTTCAATAACTTTATGGTCCCTCTACACTTGATCCTGAAAAATCAACCAACCCTGGGTTTAGTCAAGAAACTATTAATTCTATTAAAGAAATTGGTGATTGGTTTATTGATGAAGAATTTTCATATATAAGGATTTATGTATGTGAAAGAGAACCTCATATTTTATCGAGGTATGTCCCAGATAGATTCCAGTGCCCAGTGAAATTGCATATGAAATTGTTTTTGTTGGCATTGCTACTTCTCTGTCAAAGAGTAAAAAAAAAAAATGTTCATCTTTCGCAATTTCACTAAGAATTTTCTCTTTGTTAAATGAAAAACATGCTCTAAAAGTAGAAAAAATGGAAGGAATCTGATTAACACAGGGAAACTTCAAAAGACACGACCCAATCAATCTTGTCAAGAAACATTGCAGCATGGTGAAAAATTTCAAATCATACAATCATGAGGATGACGCATTCAATATCATTTTCCAGAGAGATTTAAATTATCAGGAAGTGGATCAATGAATTTATGAGTTGAGAAGAATCCCCGAAATGCAAGAATTTTTTGATTGACAATTCTATAGAAAGAATTTTTTTTTAAAGGAAAGGGTGAGAAACATGATAATATACAATTAAATGTTGATGAAGAGGAAGATGAACAATTTGAATATGAGATAGAGCAAGATCATAATACTTCTACTATTGACATGCAAGTGGATAAGAAAAATCATTAGGATAATGTAACAGAGAAGAAGGATCAGAATAAAGCTACAACACAGACCCCTGTAAAAACTACTAAAGTAAATGTTGAAATCAATACCAATACATGTACTAAGAACACCCAGCCAACATTACAATTGTCTCTACCATTGACAATACTCTCTTCAATTTCATTCTAGGTAGATTAGTTTCCACATCTTTTCACTTTGATAGTCTTCAACCAATTCGGGACATTGTTCTGTCACTGAATACCTACACCTTTGATGATGCAACAAAGACCATTGTGAAACGAAAAACCAAGAAAATAAAAATTGCACAACATGAGGAGACCACATAGGAAATAGTGCATCTCTAGGATGTTGCACATATAAATGAAGAGGAGTTTTCATAAGAAGTTGTTGATGCCTTAGGGGCATTTACTGATGCAAAAAAATGGTTAGTGAGTAGACTTTCTACTCAATCAATAAAATAAAAGTAAAAGGTATTGGAACTACATGAACAATTGAGTTCCCAAGAAACTATCACGTCAAAATAATATCGATCTCTCTGGACTCTCAGACTTCTAATAGAGAAAAAATATATAAAAGAGATGCGACCTTATGCTGGTAGTTTGTTTATAGCCCTATAATCCCATGTTTCCCTTTACTTCTGAGATTGTCTTCCCTCCCTAGAAACCCTTGGTTCTAGGATCTGTGTTTCCTCTTATTTCATCAAGAAGAAAGTCATTGTTTCCTTGGATTTGTTGGAACACAAAGCTTTGGAGGTAGTGCTTTTCATCTTAGGCCTTGGGTGGAGGAACTTGGAGCCTAGTTCCGGGATCGTGTTGTAACGGTTACAGGTTGTAACCAACTCCTTTGTTTTTATTAATAAAAGAACTCTCATTCTTGTCCATTTCTCTTTGTTAATTCATACTTTTGATGAGATTATTTGTATCTTGTTTTCAATATAAAATAGAAAGCAAATTGATTATATTTAGTTAGTTAGCAGATCACTCCCTAATTGCAATTGTATACTTCTTTGTTTGCAGGATTTTCGGAGGATTTTGGTGAAATAGTTCTTGAACGAAATTTCTTGAGCAAGATCAACTTCAAACATTAGGTTTCATGTATGTTCTCTTTCCTATCTTTTGAAAGTTAGTTATTGCAAGTGGTTACCTTTAATTAACAACCGAATTAGAGTTTGAGAGAAGTCATTTAGGGCATTGCTTTGTTGTGGCCCATGATCCAAAGCCATAAGAATTAGATTTCTGTAACATCTTGTTAGTGCTATATATGTTATGTGACAAGAAGATAAACATTTAGATAGAATTGTAATTCACTTTTTTAAATCTTCCTTATATAAGTTTGCAAATGATGCACCAATAATTATTTCTATGTAAATTGTTTATATAAATAATATAGAACATATCTTCGTCATTATTATCCTTGGGAGTACTTATACAACACATTTATAAAAAAATAACAAAATAAAAACTTTTTATATTATATGTAATTAATTAAATATTATTAAATAAATAATTTAATAAATTAATACTAATTCAAAATTAAACAAATATTTTATTATATCAATAACAATCTATATAATTTGTTATTTTAATAAATATTTATTTTTCAATTAAATTAATAAAATTATTTCAATATATTATTTAAATAAATATTAATATCTAATTCCATTTATTTAAAATGGAATCCAATTTAAGGAGATCGCTACTGCTGAAACACTTATTAGATGCTAGTATATTCTTCGTTGTGTCCACTTAGATTTTATAAGTTATCTCTCTTTCATGTATCAATCCATGCATTTGTCATTACTGAAAATGATTACCATGGATTAAGAAATTATAGATTAATGGAAGGGATAAGCTTGATGTTATCCAATGGCATTGCTAATCAGAGTATTTTTGGTATAAAGGTAATGCAACATTTAAAAATCATCCATTTAATGTTTGTTGACGATGTCCGTGTAATGTCTAAGGAAGACCAGGTGGAATGGAGATTGATTTTAGACATTCTTCTCGCTTATTGTTCTATTTTGGGTCTCTGCATAAATTTTTCAAAAACTATTGTTCACTGTTGGGGGCTTGAGGATCTAGAGCTTGATCTATTAAAAGCCATATTACCGTTTTCTTTTGTTGATTTAAACTCTGGATTCAAGTACTTAGGTTATCTTTTAAAGCGAGGAGCTGTGAAAGCTAATAATTGGCGCTGGTTGGTGGCTAAGATCGAAAAACAAATTGGGCTTTGGTGTAATCAGTGGCTATCGTTGGGAAGCATATTAATTTTGGTCAAATCAGTTTTGGAGAGTCAATCGGTCTTTTGGATGTCTATGGAGGTGATTCCTCAATATGTTTTAAATCACATCCGACAGTTTATGTTTGCGTTCCTGTGGAGTGGTTAGAAGACAACTCATCATTTCCATCTCTATATATGGGACCTCCTTACAAGACCAAAACACTGTGGAGGATGGGGACTCACAAATTTAGTTACTTTCAATTCTTCTTTATTGGCAAATACCCTTTGGAGGGCGCTCACTGTTGATATCATCTGGGATAGTATTATATTGGATAAATACATTGGGGATTCTTTTGTAGTCATGTGGCTCAGTAAATCAACTCACCAGAAGCAGAAGACGTCTAACATTTGGAGCTGCTTGACCAAGATCATTTCCGTGTTATTGCATTGGCTTCGATGGAAGCCCATTTCTAGAAATTCGATTTTGTTAGGCTTGGATAAAATCGACGATCTAGAGGAAAGCTCACTTGTCTCAGACTCCCTCCAATTGCAACTGTCTTTTAATCATATTTTGGTCCTAGCACAGGCAAGAGATACCATCAACGTATATCCCTTCCCAGATCGGTGGTGCATGAGTGATTCTTTGGGTCTCTCCGATCAGAATGCTTTAGAATGGGATGATTTCATTACTGCTTTAAGGGACGCATGCTAATCACTCAAATCTAGTGCGGACAACTTGGTGTGGGTCGGGGGGATGCTTACGGGGTAATTTCAGTAAAAAATCTCTATCAGGCTCTAATAAAACCTCTTGATTTCCACTGTGAAAAACCCTGGATTCTTAAACTGTGGAAGTGGCCAATTTAGCTAAAAATTAAATTGTTTGTGTGGTTGGCAGCCTTTGAAAAAATTCTTACTTGCAAAGCGCTCCAAAGTAAAGGCTGGGAAGGCCCGGGGGTGTGCAAGCTCTACAACTGCAACACTAAAAATGTCAATCACCTTTTAATCCATTGCTCGTTCACAAAGTCAGTGTGGCTTTGTCTATATGAAATCTACCATTTAAAAATCCAATGGAATGGAACAACGGTCTCAGACTGCTTAAATGTGTGGACTTTTGAAAAATCTGCTCCAGTGAGCCTGGCTACCATTGCTTGCTCACATATTTGGATTGAGAGGAATAAGGCTTTATTTGAGGAACACACTCCCTCTTACCTCGTAGTGGTTCATAGGATTTCAGTTACCTTCTCTTGGCAGCCAACTACTTTAATTCCTATTCCAAATAGAGTGTGTGATTTTATACATATCGAGGGCTTCATTTTGGCTTGTTTCGATGGAGCGACCCTTTTATCTGGGGGGTGTTGTGCAGCGAGAGGTTTTTTCAAGACTCATGCTTCGAGAGTCACCAAATGGTACATCAACTTCAGAGCGGGTACAAACACAAAGACAGAGCTTATGGGGTTTGTGGGTGACCCTCACTTTGGCATCGCTTTGGGCAATTGAAAAAATTCAAATCCTGGGGGATTCAAAAGTCATTATTGATTGGATAAATCAAAAGGGTCAACTTCAAGCGGTGAATTTAGAAGGATGGAAATTAAAAACAAAGGAACTGACACAAATTTTAAAGATATTAGTTTCCAGCACATTTACCGGGAGCACAATAAAGAGGCAGACTTATTGTCAAAGCAGGCGCTAACGAAACCAAAAGGTAGATTGATTGTTTATCATTGGAAAAATGGGGAAGAAATCCCTCCTACCCATATTAATATCTTTGAAGCTTGAGTGTTTGGAGTAACTTGGTGAGTAAGTAGTTGGTTTTGAGGACATATTTGTTTTCAATTGACTGATTTCTAGCTTTTGTTTCAGTTGATTTTGGTATTTGTGTGCATGATCAGCGCATTAGTCTCTTGTGATATTCAATATAGCCAAAGCTTTCATTTGGCTGCTCTTTCTCTGTATCGATCAGAATCGATACCGTGTCTATAAAAAATATTATACCTTTATACAATTTTGAGATACTTTTCTTCTGGAAAAAGAAATTATAGATTAAGAAATATGTATGTCTTTTTAAAGGTTTTTTAATGGCATGATGTGTTGGTGGGATGGGTTTTTTTTACTGCACTACGTGGCGGTGGAATGGGGTGGGGATTTTTACTGGGATGGGGTTTTTAAGTGCACGACGTTTTTTTAATGGCATGATGTGTTGGTGGGAAAGGTTTTTTTTATTGCACTACGTGGCGGTGGAATGGGGCGGGGATTTTTACTGGGATGGGGTTTTTAAGTGCACGACGTGTTCATGGAATAGACTTTACAAACATACGACTCTATATGACCTTATTTCTGAACATTTGAATGCATTCTTCTATGCGGTAAAATATATCCGCGGCTACCACTATTTCCACTATGGATAATGAAATAATTTGTTATTTCTCATCAGATATAGATATGAGCTTGTAAACAATTCAAAACACTGGTTATTCTTTTTCACTTTTCTCTTTGTTTACATTTTTTTTTCTACCCCATTCTCAATTTAAAAAGAGGTAATTTTGATTTCAACATGTAAATGCAAATTAAATATTATGAAAATATCATTTAATTCTTTCCACTCTCAATGGTTGAATAAGCTATTTTAATTTAACGTTAGTGTACATGTAAATTTATTAAAAAGAAGTTAACTTTTATTGTGAATTTTACATATTAGAAATTCACAATTTTCATATTTTCACTAAAGATTTAATAGTTTTACTAATTAAAAACATAATATTTTTAGTGACTTAATAATTTTATTCATGTATGATATAATATTTTTACTAAACTTTTCACATGCTTAAGATTATTGTGCATCATACTAAATAGAAATGGATGATATTATCCATTATATAATACATTATAAATATACTATAATCACATTATAAAAGTAGTTGATATAAGTTGATAGACCCCATTTTCCACTTTATAATGTGGAAAATGGGACCTATTAGTTTATATCAACCACTTTTATAATGTAGTTATGCTAATGAAATATGAAACAAACACCATGTTCCTACATTAAAAGGTACTTCAAAAATTCGAATTGTTTTGTAAATTTTCTTTGTTGGCTTTGAACCCATCCAAAATGTTTTTACATGTTAGGTTGTTTACCAGCAAAAGGAGTGCCAACTATCAATTACATGTGAAGCTATCAATTACATGTGAAGTAAAGGATGCATGGATGGTTGGCTGATAAGTTATTTGCCATATGGTGATACGGAAATCCTGAAATCCACATACAATCGCTTTATTTTCAGCAACTTTCCATGATGCAGTCATCTCAGTTACATTATCAGAGTCGAGTAGACCCGAGGATGAATTTTTTTGTCAAAGGTTGGTGGGATGCCAGCAAAGAAGTGATTGTTTATATATATATATATATATATATATATATATATATATATATGAGGTAATATTTTATGGAAAATTTTTCAGTACTTTCTTATTTAGTGGATGGTAAACAGGGTAAATTACTCGTCCTAATTATATGCAGGTCTAATCCTAAGAGGAACAAGAGATTTGAACCTGTGACCTGACCACTGTTGGGATAGATGCAAAGAGATATATCTTCATAAAATAACTACAAAATTAATTTCAAATGACATTTGGCTTAGGGTATTTTCATCTCGTGTTTTTACTCCATCTCATCTTTTCCACTATTTGAGGACGTATTGGACTACTATAATGGATGGAATGCTTATCAAACAAAAGTTACTTTGAAAGTAGAACTGAATTGCAATTGCAAGTGTTGGAGGATGAGACTGCTTCAATTCTTGAGAGATGGACAATGCTCAAAGATTTGCAAGAATTGAGACTGGTAGCCAGTTTTCAAAAGTAAGAGACGTTGAAGACTAGGGTACCCAAAAGAACTACTTGCATATAAAAAATATAGGTAATGGTTATACTAGTGGTTCGATTTGCTGAGAAAGAATGAAGAATTCTATAGATAGAAACAATACAATACAGGCATATAATTTCAAAGTTTCATGATATTTACATAGGTAGAAAATTAGATATTGCAAGTAGATACCCTTTTAAGAGAAGAGAGAGAAATGATAAATTAAGACTAAGGGATACTAGCAGGAAGATTAATAAAAGAAGTTCAATTAGATCATTGGATAACTCTTCTAGCAGTGATATAGGAAATTCTGGGTAAGGAAATGATGCCTATGGAAGGAGAAGACATCTATTTGAAAGAGAAGATAAATACCCTTACTCCCCTCCAATTTCCATCTGCAATACTACCTAATCATTGGAATATTCTTCACTAATTTTATGCTCAAATCAGAAGCACCTAAATGATGTCGTCAAAATCCAATGGCGTCTTCTTTTCAATTAAGTCACATTGGAAAAGATGAAATCCATAATTCAATTATCATACCTCTTGGGAATTTAAACAAGAAGCCTGATCTAAGGCAGGGGTTAAGATTAGAAAAATGACAAATGACATTCAAACTTAGGACATGGAAATAAATAAAAATACCTTTTATTTATAATTTGGACAAAACAACTCGCAAATTGTTACAATCACAAGGGTTAGTGGAAAACTGGATGCCAAGGAATCTCCTTGTTTTCTAAAAGAAGTGGGACACCAAGTGTTAGAGGTGTTGAGCCACTCCCAGCTAGCTTAACACTCGCTCTATTTTGGGAATGTAGTTACGTTAAAGGAGGCCATAAATCTGTATTCAAGAGACGATAAAAGATAACCGGACTTTGATAGGGTTGGAATTTTTGCAACCAAGGGGTTGAAGTTTCACCGAAGTCCAATGTGTCATTGTATGTTTTAGAATATCAAAGGTCCCAATTAATAGATTCACCACATCTAGCAGAATCTAGCTTTTTTCACTTTTTGTGCAATTTGTTTGTTTCCTAATGCTCTCCTCCTTCTATTTCATTTTTGCAGCTGGTTGGTTTAAATTTATATTATTCACAGTTATTAGAAAGTAAGATGTAGTGTAACCTTTTTTACCTTGATTGTAGATTTTCATGGGTTTCCTCAACAATTAAATGCAGTTTGAGATATTTATTATCAACTTGCACTTTGTAATGGACATTTGTATGGTCCTGAGCATTAATATATGTTGTATTTGATATTTATTATCTTTCTATGCTCTATGAGAGGAATTCTTTGTCAAGTCTTCGAATACATATGAGCTTAATCTACAATTCTTATGAACTAACTTAAACTATTGGTTTCATGTGCTTAAGGCCGAGTACATTTTCTATCTTATCCTTGAATATATAAGACCTTCTCATCTCTTAGGTATTTATGATATTTATGTTAATCTTCAAATAGTAGTGATTGTCATTCTCAATGTTATTTTAGAGAGGTTTTATATTTTTAATCTTTTGAATATTTCATTTTATTAATCTAATATTCTGTAATATGGAATAATGGTGTCCAATGGAAAAGCCTTGATCTGAAAAGTTTGGAATGTGGTTTTTTAGTTTCACATGCATTTCCCCTATTTTATTTGATTTATAATCATTGGAATTTGGCACTAAACTTTAGAGTTTAAATTTCTTTTTTATTGAGGTGATAGTGGGAAGTTGGCTCATAAGATATTTGAGGGTTACCCCCTATGGTCCAAGATCTAGCTTGAGGCCTAAAGTGGGGAGGATCTTTGCCTCCATAAGGTTCCTTGGCATTGTTCCCTAGCTAGGAAAATATCAAGGAACAACATCGAAATTGGTGCCATTATCAGGGATAAGAAGTTGAAATGTTCATTTCCCTAAGAGATGTCAAAAGAATAAGTTTTGTATTTGGTGGTGAATAGAGAAAAACAATAAGATGATCAATATATTTTCAAAGAATATTTTTTTTCACTAGGTGACTCCACTCTATTGATAAATCCATTGGGAAGAAAACCTTCCCACTAAAAGAAAGTAAGGTCCATTGCAAAAATGTTATGAGAATGTTAGAAGTCATTCATCGAAAAGAAGTTGTAGAATATGGTTTAGATATTTCCTACTAATTCCATAGATCCTTGTATGGATCTCTATTACACTTTCCTCAATAAATGAGTAGATAAGAAAATTCATAATTTTTATCTTACATAATTTTATGCAATGAAAATAAATAATTGAGTCCTTACCAAAGTTCAACAGAAGGTTTGATTTTCTTTCATCTAATTATGCCAACAAAAATTCAACCTTCTAAAATTGTTGCTAAGGTTGCTTATGCATCAACACATGAACCGGGTTTTTCCTTTTACCTCTAGGAAATAAGATCTACAACTCTGGGCCATATTTTCAAAGATGATATGGAGTTAGAAAAAAAAATTTGGTCTGTGGGAAGTTGTTCAATCCGAACACTAGTCATGTTCAAAAGAACAATTAACAAGGTGGACAAGGGGCATGGTCATGTTTTTCTACAATAGATATGATATCCTATATGTCAGTTTTATTTTATTAGATCAACTGGGAAGTAAAAACTGGTTTCAACAATACTTATGTGGATGCATATGTTATTTCTTTTCAAAGGGACCTTTTCCAAGATAGTATTTATGAGAATGATTATGTTATTAATCATTAAGAAGATATGTTCAATAACAATCTTTGCAATGACATGCCTCAAGATTTTCAAGAACATGTGATGTTACCTTTTATTGCAGCAAACTTGAATCAACAAGAAGATATTATTGTTCAAAATAATTATTAGGAAGTGATCAATAATTGGTTCAAGATGAACAAATACTAAATTGTTTTATGCATAATATCAGAGAGAGAAAAACAGATTTATGAAATTGCACTCAATGAATTTTCTAATAGTAAGCCAGTGTATGATGGGTATGATGATGTATTTGACCACTGTAACTTTGAAGATGTTGCAATTTTATTTTCCATTGCATCCCCAAGCCTTGTATCAAATCTAGTATGTTCTAATTATGATTCATATAATGAATGTGCCATTTCTTCATTGCCAAGTTTGCAAATGTATGTAAAATAAAGACTCGGGGAAAAAATTGATGTACAAAAATCAAATGAATACCTTGAAAGTACATGAGGGAGCATATTGCCTCTTTCTTGTTCTCTATTTGAATAAAAAAAAAGGAAGTTAGCATTATTAGTAATAAATAAGACAAATATTTTATTGTGCATTATCTATTGAAACATCCGAAGAAACGAGATAATCGTTTGGTCGTCCTAGTTGATCAAACATCTATCTTTCATGTTTATAATGATCTTTTGAATCTTGGATCAATTTTATTTGGACTATGGCCTCAAATTTCCTAAACTACACAAGGAAAATATTTTTGGACTGTAAGTATGAGCTTCTTTTTTATTTCTTGTCACAATCATCAATCTTTCTCCTCCCATTCTTAACCAAATGCATACAAGAAGTCCATTCAATCAGTAAGAGGCTTTCTTGGTTCCACTAGAAGTTTAGCTTCACCTAATTGGGTTGTCTCCATTGATTAGAGTATGTAGGCCTGTAAATAGATAAGTTTAGTGGCGAGCATTAGTCTGTTTTTCACAAAAAATAGGCAATTTTTTAGAAGAATGGACACATAAAAGGAAGGGTTGGTTTTAAAATTAAAATTGTTG
>JZKD02S1674342.1:121608-134059 GCA_000966675.3 Picea glauca | reverse complement strand
CAGGAACATGTTCATGACTTTCTTCATGAGCCATACTTGGTGAATGCCTCCTTGAAACTTGTGGTGATTGTATATGCTTCCTCCTTGAAGGATGAGAACTTGGCTCCACAAGTTGTCCGTCTCCTCTTGTGAGTTTCAACCTTGTGAGCATCAGAAAACAAAACACTTTCAAATAATCAAGTCTTCAAAAACCAGTGCTCTAATACCAACTTGATCTAAAAATGAAGAAGAATTGTAATCTTGAAAATATTTGCAAGTTAAATTTTATGTGTTAAAAGCAGGATCAACTTTGCAACACATTATTAATAGGATTTACTCATTTAAGATGCATATAAATAGCAGCATAATCAATGAACATAAACACATAACACAATAAATGATAAAGGAGTTCACCCCTCTCTTGGGCTACATCTCCTGGTCCAGCTTCCAATGGATCATTATTATTATTTGCTCAAAGTGCTCAAAAACATGCTTTACAATGCTCAAAATGACCAATAGATTTCTCCAATGGCTTCAGAGCATCCAAAAACCCCTAGCTAGGCTTTTTCGGCACCTCGTTTGGCCAAAAAACGAAGAAGTTAGGCTTCCTGGAAGTCCCCCCTTCTAGCTTGTTGTCTCTGCATCTACAAATCGCACCCTTGTTCATTCAACCTAGCACACACGCTATTTAATGCATAAAAACCCAGCACCAATGCAACCGCGCCAATGGTGCAAACTATAGGACAGTTATGGGCACGCCAACCCCTAACCGCCAAGCTCGTGGGCACATGGATCCATGTGACCCCGCACAAATATAAAAATGGCTAAGTTTAAATCATAACGTCCCCACGCGCTTCGTGGCAAGGTCACATGCCATAGGTCATGTGATCGGAGGCTTAAACGTAAACCCCGCGCATTTGAACTGTGGTTATGTGTTAACCCTGGGACTGGGCTCCATTTATAATACAACTCCAGTGCATATGTTATGGTTATGGTCACATGTTAACACAATAGAACCGCGGGTCGGGGCTAAGCCCTGGCCTGACCCCCCACCATATGTAATATTACATTAATTCAAATACATTAAAATGCATATAGTTAACAAGGAACAATGCGTAGCCCATTGGTAGAGCGGACTTTGCAAAGGCTTTGACCGGTGGGGGAGGTCCGGGGTTCGAATCCCATGGACTCCATACAATTTTGAACCAATATAATGGTGCCACGTGGTAGCCCATGACTGGGCCACATGGCACCCAACCACAAACCAAAAACTGACATGTGTCGAAACATGATTCACCCAACTATCAACCAATCAAAAAACTGCCACATAACCTCTACCATGTCAGCATACGGACTCTGCCACGTCAGCCTGTACAGATTGCACAGTCAACGTCCCTTTTTTTGCATGTTTGACAATTCAAACAGATCGCAATATCTCTCACTCCCGATGTCCGTTTGAACCCAAACGAGTTGTGTTGGGTTCGTAACGACAAGGCCTACACTCTCGTTTGATTTGAAGCGATTCCAAGCACTTTGAATTTTTGAGCAAAATTTGATCCCCTGATCACACACCTACTACCTGCAGTTAAAGAGGGCCAGTAAGGTTGTCCCTCGTATAATGCCAAACACCTTGCACAGGTTCAAGCCATTTGTGAAGTTCAACACAGACAGACATTTTATTTACATCACTGCATGTGGAGACAAACACAGAGAAGTACTACAGAGTTATTACAAACTGACAGAGGAGGACCTAGAAGAAATAACTAAGCAGTGGCATGTAGAGCTCCTTATCCTTGTTGATCTCGTAGAACTGTCTGACACTGAATTAATCAGAAGCCATTGACCACTCATGAAGGGTGTGATACACCTGGAACTAGCAGAAGAAAGAAGACATAAGAATTCCAACAGTTGAGCAGTGCATTAGAAGAAACTACTTTTGAATCACCTGGAGGAGGAGGTGATGATGAAGTAGATAAAGAACAGAACAATGGAAAATAAGATCATTATAAGCAAGGTGAAGTAACACCACCACAGAATCCCACTGATGACGCAGATCCATCTCACAAAAGGAAGGTTTCTCCCATGAAACCCACATCAAGGAAGAAGTAAAAAGATAGTAAGACCAAGATGCAGACTGTTCTCATGCTTGATGACTTCAACTTCATCATCGCAGCTATATCGGACACCTTAGAAGATATTTTGCAGAGAAATGAAGCTAAGCAAGAGAACATGTATGAAAAAATTGAAGCAAAACTGTGAGGGGTACAACAGGCCCTTCACTCCAGTCGCGCAGTGTCCACTACACCCCCTCCATCAGAAGAAACAGAGTTGGGAGATGAGCCTACCCAACTCCACGGACTAGCCGATGTAATCGAAGCTCGCCTTTACCATGCACATGAAAAAATAGAATATGCCATAATGGCCTTGAGGCAAGAATGCGAGGAAGTGATAGAGAAACACCAAGTTTCACAACAGGAAAAAGGATCACCTACAAGCAAAGTTTGAAGAGGAAAAGGTGCAGATCTAGCCTGAGAAAGACAAACTGCTCATGGAGCAGGTTGGAGTAAAATAAGCAGTCAGCAAAGCACTTCGCTTTATGAAGGGCTTAAAGAAAAAGGAGGAATACCCAGTGGAGCATCAAGTAACACAGCTTACCGAAGCCATCCAACAACTTCAACAGAGAATAGAATATCTAGAGCTACAAACAGTACCAAGTACTCCGTAGGACATGCGATACCAAAAATAATCCACTTCTCGAAGCGTAGTTGAGAGGATCAGAGCATTAGCTTTAGAATGCCAACAACTTAGTATTAGAAGTGCGCAGACTTATGGGCGACTTACTGAGGACCCTGAACTGAAGACACTGGAGTCACAGCTCCAGGAGGCAAAGCAACAAGAAACGACAATACAAGAACAGTTGAGAAAATGAAACGATCCCAGGAAAAACACATTGTTCAGCAACACGTCCATGCCATATAGAGAAAAGTCATGGAAATGACTCAGAGGCTCCAACCAGTCTAGGATGCAGCTTGCCAACTGTTCGAAGAGATTGAAGGATGATGACCAGTGATGGAACAAGTAGTCACTTCAGTCGAACAATTCTTAGAGGCACCTGTGAACGAGGCATTTCTTCAGGAGTTCACCGAGTAGGAGGCCCTGGCAAAGCAGCAGTTCGAAGTAGCTCGAGGCTTTTGAGGCAGCGCTACCCAGATCAGAGTGACTCGGGATGAGTCACAGGTGAGTGTTGGGGGCCTGTTGGCCCTTGACCAAGTTTCATAGATCCTTGGTCAGGTTTGACCTAATTTGGGACTTCTATAGGTTGTCGAAGGCAGAACACAAGTCAAAGTGGATATAGCGGGATCTCGTCCCCTTTTAGGGATTTTTGGGTTTTGATCTTATGTAATGACTATGGGGTTGTTGGCCCGTGGGTTTACCCATGTTTAGGCCCTTTTTTAATGTATACATAGAAATCTAGGAGATGTAAGTAGTGTGAAAAGGGTGTGATTCTAAGTGAAAAAAGGAAAGTGAAGGACAATGTGCTAAGTGCAAGTGATAGTTGTACATGCTTTGTGCATACTGTGCGAGACTTGCAAGGCTATGTGAAAGTGACTATAAGAGATTGTGTAAATCCTTTGTGTTGTAACCTAGCTTGGGGAAGGAGGATCTAGCGAGGTGCGCATAGATCTCCTGTCCTATGGGGAGTAGGACCTTATGGATTTGTGCATGTCTATGATTGACATAAGATAATGAAGAAGACGAAGAGTTGGTGGATGTAGCCTCAGGCTGGGGGTGAACCACGTATATCCTATGTTATGGTTTCTTTGTGCATTATGGTTGTTTTATGGTTCATATGGTTAATTCTTAGTGAAATGATGTATGCTTAGATGAATATGATAGCTTAGTGCCTAATGATGTGAATGAGATGCTGGATATGATATATGTTAATGTGCTTAGTGCTTGAATGTGTTGAATCTTGTTGAATACCGCGTTGCGCTGTAATTAGGGTTTATCTGCATTGTAGACAAAGGCTAAGTACTAATGAATGATAATCGCTAAGTTCTTTGTTAAGGTATTGTAATCACAGATCTATGTCCCAGCTAAGGTTGTAGACATTGGTGTCTTGCAACTACCCTTGCCTCTACCTCGGGTGAGACTTCATCTGCTTCGCAGGTGTTGCCGAAAGGGTCGGTAGTTAGGGTTTTGTTGGTGCGTTGTTGAAGCGTTAAATCCTGGGTCTGCCCTTGTGCCAAATAATGGTTTCGTTGTCGGGACCTGAAACTGTGACTGTTGGGAACTAAGGAAAAGAAATAAATATGTATGCATAGATCTGTTTCTTTAGTGCACAGTGTTCTACTTGATTTACGAAGTTATGTGCTAAGAAAGGACGTAGATCTGAAGAAAAGAGGTAATATCTGAAAGCTTTGTGCTTTGATAAAGGTAAGATAAGTGGAATTTTTTTTTTTGAAAGTATGGATCTAGGTATGTATGATAAATTTTATCCTAGTATGAAAACTAGGGCACGGTTAGAAGAAAGGAGATTTGATATGAGTAGATCTGATAGAAATAATGAAAGATATGTTATTCCTATGCATAGAAACAATGTTTGGACTAACAAATAGATGTAGGATCCTAGGAAGAATTTTCTACAAGTTAGCTACCATGATCCTAGTGCTCAGTACAAGAAAGGTTGAGGATCATTTAAGAGGAAGAGAGGATTAATCCTTTGTTACAGCTGCAAAAGGCCGGTCCATCTTGCTAAGGATTGCCCTGATAGAAAACCTAGTTGTCTTTGTTGTAAATCTATGGACCATGACATTCTAGATTTCCCTAGCATGATTTCTAAGGTTGAAAGAATGAATATGAGACAAGAAACCCCTAAGAAAGGCCAAGAAACTGAGACCATGGAGGAACCCCAGAAAGAATCAAAGATTGTATTACTACAAATGAAAGAAACCCTAAATGACCACAAAGATATCAACTTATCAGAGATCTTCAAAGAGAAAGAGTGCATATAAAAAAGAATAGGAGACTTCAACATAGACTGTGTTCTGAATGAGGAAACACAGGTGAATATTATGACAGAAAGAACTTGGGAAATTTTAGGAAATCTTGCTATGATTCCTTCATTCGGTGGAATAGGATTATTTAGAGGAAAGTTGATAAACCTATTTGGAAGACTTACCCAGACATCTATGAGCACTCATGGCACTTCGACAGAAGAATAATTTGAGGTTGTTAAATTTATTGAGAACAACGCCCCATTTGCTATGTTACTAGGAAAAACCTGGATTGAGAAAGATCAGATCTGAAGAAGCAAGAAGAGGAAGATCTAGAATAGAAAAATCAAGAATTAAAAGATTTCATGAATTGGAGAATAGCGCACTTGATAGAAGAACATGAGAACAGATCGAATATGTTCAGAACCAAAAACTTGGATGTCAAAGTTGAAAGAACATAAGAAGACCTGAAACACCTGTATGTACAAGAAAGTAGAGCACCTACCCCATACAGAGAAGAAGTATTGGCCTTGAACCCTATGAAAGACCATCAACAGCATGAAGTTACTATGCCAAGAGGAGATAAGAATAAAAATGGGAAGAGGAACCTAGTAACACAGATCAGAGGGAAGAAGGCTAGAAAGTTCAACAAGAAGAAAGCAAAGTTGGAGAAATTACAAGAAGTTCCAGAGAAGACTTCGCAGAAGGAAGGTCTCCAGAATTTGAACTTCGGTGGAATATCAGAGCAACTCAGATTGGCACTTCACCATGGTGGAGTGATATGACCGTTGGATTCATTATAATCGTTAGATTGATGTTCCTAAATGATTAGAACAATAGTTATGATCAACAAGCTCACCATCGGACCATTGGGACCATGCTGTAATAGATAGAACTACATTGATGAAGGCTTCTTGTCCGTTGGAAGGATCTGTTACATCACTGTCTACTTATCCCATCGAATATTGCGTCGAGCACACTTTCATGAATTGTATATGAGCCAAAAGGAGACCTCATTGTTACTGTGTTGTGCTTATTGAGACCTTTCCATCCATTCTATTGAATTGAGAAATTGTTCATGAGCATGAGATATCTGATCTAGAGCATGCATGTCGGACAAGCTCAACGCTGTGGAAAATTCAGTAGAGGAAATCTTAATCTATATAATGGAAGAGAGATTGTCTTCCATAGGAGTTCAAGCCTCATCGACGTGAGGAGTGAAAGCCTCCCCTTCGACTGCTCGTCGATCCAGACCATCCCAAGTTGCAGATGAGAAAAGAACCAAGCATTGAGATGACTTGGCGAATGCGAAGTTAATCCCTTCCAACCTGCCCAACTACATCCTGCCTTTGGACGGCTCGGTGAATCGTGACAATGTCCCCAGGGACTTAGACTACACCTTGGTTACTACGTACCTCCCAAAGGGGATACACACAGGTAAGCCTTATCTGGATGAGATCAAGACACTAAATATCAACGACTTTAACCTAGGGGATCACAAGAAATTCACCATGCTCGCTCCTCATAGGTATTTGACTATGATGAAGGGGAAGAAGTCGAGGATAATCCCCCAACCATGGACTATGGACCTCATGCATTCAACCATCATGAACGTGATGAAAGTACCCCATTTTGGAAGGCAACAGGAGGTTAACGCGTGCGTTAATCTCCTTCTATCAAGCTTCCATGGTGGTTATTTGTGGCTAGATATATGCATCACCATCGATCTAACGTTGATCCATCAGATCACCATATTGAGCATGCAGGGACCAGACCCATAAGAATTTTACCTAGGGAAGGCTGTAGACCGTGCCCTGGCACAGTGCGCCTTGCTTTCTAGTTGATTGTTGGTAAGCTAGTCTAGAAGAACAAACCCACGTAGGTCACAGGGTTTGTTGTTGACCACATAGGGAAATGCGTGGAGGGGCTCCAGATGAATTGGGAAAAGTAATTAGTGAACCAGTTAGTCCAAGACTACTACCAAGCTCAAGATCAGAGCTATGAGTTCCATTTTAGTTGTATTCTAATCCTCATCTCATTCATATCTTGGGAGGTGCTGGAAGGTGCGACCTTCCCTGAACTAGAGCCATCTGAACCCTTAGCTGTGAAGTTCACTTCGCTATGGTATTCAAGCGACATGGGAAAAAAATGGAAATCAAACACGGTGTTCCACACCTACTACCTACAGTTAAAAGGGGCTATTGAGGTTGTCCCTCATATAACACCGAACACCCTACACAGGTTCATGCCATTTGTGAAGTTCCACGCAAAAAAACATTTTATCTACATCACTACGCGTGGAGATGAACACAAAGAAGTACTGCAGATTTATTACAAACTGACAGAGGAGGACCTAGAATAAATAACTAAGGAGTAGCCTGCAGAGCTCCTTATCCCTATTGATCCTGCATAATTGTGTAACCCTGAACAAATTGGAAGCTCAATTATCACTCATGAAGGGAATGATACACCTAGAACTAGAAGAAGGAAGAAGACAAAATAAGTCCAGTAGCTAAGCAATGCATCAAAAGAAACTGCTTCAGAATCACCCGAAGGAGGAGGTGATGACGAAGTAGATAAAGAAGAGAACAATGGAAAATAAGATCAGTAGAAGCAAGGCAAAGTAACACCGCCACAAAATCCCCTTGATGATGCAGATCCATCTCACCAAAGGAAGGTTTCTCCCATGAAACCCACATCGCGGAAGAAGTCAAAAGCTAGTAAGACCATGCTGCAAACTATGCTCACACTTGATGACTTTGACTTCATCATCGCAGCTTTATCGGACGCCTTAGAAGATATTTTGCAGATAAATGAAGTTAATAAAGAGAACATGTATGAAAAAATTGAAGCATAACTACGAGGGGTACAATAGGCCCTTCACTCCAGCCACACAGTGTCCAATGTGCCCCCTCCATCAGAAGAAACAGATTTGGGAGATGAGCCTACCCAACTCCACAGACTAGCCGATGCCACCGAATCTCACCTTCGTTGTGCACATGAATAAATAGAACATGCCATAATGTCCCTGAGGCAAGCATGATATGAAGTGATAGAGAAACATTGAGTTGCACAGCAGGAAAAGGATGAACTACAAGCAAAGTTTGAAGAAGAAAAGGCACAACTCCATCATGAGAAAAACCAACTGCTCATGGAGCAGGTTGGAGTAAAAGAAGCAGTCAGCAGAGCACTTTTCTCTGTGATGGGCTTAGAGTAAAATGAAGAATACCTAGTGGAGCATCAAGTAAAATAGCTTGTTGAATCCACCCAATAGCTTCAACAAAGAATAGCATATCTAGAGCTACAAATAGTACCAAGTACTTCGTAGGACGTGCAACACCAAAGAGAAGCCACTGCCTGGAGCACAGTTGAGAGGATCAGAGCATTATCTTTGGAATGTCAACAACTTAGTAGTAGAAGTGCGCAGAATTATGATTGACTTACTGAGGACCCTATAATGAAGACACTGGAATCACAACTCTAGGAGGAAAAACAACAAGAAGCGATGGTATAGGCACAGTTGAAGCTCTGGTCAAAAGTTGAGAGAATGAAATGATCCCAAGAACATTGCATTGTTCAATAGAACATCCATAACATACAAATGAAAGTCATGGAAGTGACTCAAAGGCTCCAGCCAGTCTAAGATACAACTTGCCAATTGTTCGAAGAGATTGAAGGATAAGGAGCAGAGCTGGAACAAGTAGTCACTTCAGTAGAAAAATGCTTAGAATGACCTGTGAACGAAGTAATTCTTCAGGAGTTCGTCAAGCAGGAGGCCCTGGTGAAGCAGCAGGTCGAAGAAACTCGAGCCAAGCTCATGGACTTTGAGGCAGAGCTACCCAGATCAGAGTGACTTGGGACAAGTCACATGTGAGTGTTGGAGGCCTGTTGTCCCTTGACTAATTTTTGGAGATCCTTGGTCAGGTTTGACATATTCTGGGACTTCAACAGGTTGTCGAAGACAGATCACAATTCGAAGCAAAGATTGTAGGATATCAACCCCTTTTAGGGATTTTTGGGTTTTGATCTTATGTAACAGGTATGGGGATGTCGGCCCATGAGTTTACCCATGTTTAGGCTCTTTTGTAATGTATAAATAGAAATCTAGGTGATGTAAGTAGTGTGAAAAGGGTGTGATGCTAAGTGAAAAATGGAAAGTGAATGCCAATGTGCTAAGTGCAAGTGATAGTTGTACATGCTTTGTGCATACTATGTGAGACTTGCAAGGCTAAGTGCAAGTGACTGTAAGAGATTGTGTAAAGGCTTTGTGCTTTAACCTAGCTCGGGGGAGAATCTGGTGAGGTGTGCATAGATCTCTTGTCCTATGCAAAGTAGGACCTTATGGCTTTCTGCATGTAGATGATTGACAAAAGATAATAAAGAAGATGAAGAGTTGGTGGACGTAGCCCCAGGCTGGGGGTGAACCATGTATATCCTGTGTTATGGTTTCTTTGTGCATTATGGTTGTTTTATGGTTCATATGATTAATGCTTAGTGAAATTTGGTATTCTTAGATGAATATGATAGCTTACTGCCTAATGATGTGAATGAGATGTTAGATCTGATCTATGTTGATGTGCTTAGTGCTTGAATGTGTTGAATCTTGTTGAATACTGCGTTGCATTGTAATTATGGTTTATCTACGATGTAGACAAAGGCTAAGTACTAATGAATGATAATCTCTAAGTGCTTTGTTAAGGCATTGTAATCACATATCTGTGTCCCAGCTAAGGTTGTAGACACTGAAGTGTTGCAACCACCCTTTCCTCTACCTTAGGTGAGACTTCATCTGCTTCGCAGGTGTTGTCGAAAGGGTTGATAGTTAGGTTTTTGTTGGTGCATTGTTGAAGCGTTGAACCTTGGTTCTGCCCCTATGTCAACATGTATCCAGACTTATAGTCTATAAGTAGACTTTCTTTTCAAACTCCAGGAACTTATCTATGTATGTTACATCGTGGTCTAGGTATTTTAGCTTCTAAACATGACCCAACAAGTCTGATTTCACCCGCAACCCATCTGGTATACGTGGAAAAACAATGGCTATGATGGGTTTCTTTCCTGGTGACTTCGGTACCTCGTTCTTGTCCTTTTTTTATAGTGGTTGGCTCAAGGTTCCAGCCTATGTCAGTCATACTTTGGCATACCACTCTGGTGAGCCTATGACATCTTCCATTGTTCCTTCTGGTGGATGGTCTAACATGGTTGTTTGAGATTCATCTAGCTTGACTGTTGCTTCTTGACTTGTAGTTGTCCCATTGATTCTCGAAGCTCCTTCAGGGTTCTCTGGTTGTGCCTCCTTCAGGGTTCCTATGCCCTAGTTCTATTTCTCCTATTCTTCTTCTGGCATATCCACATTCATGCCCTCGGGTGTTGGCTATTGGGTTTCTTCTACCACAGGTCTGGGGTTCATCAGTGTTGTATCTGGTGAAGGGATTTTGTCGACATTGATGATCTATGGCGGTTGTTTCTCACCTTCCTGCGATTGCACTTGTGCCCTAGTTCTAAATCTGGAGAGTTTGGAAGTCTGGCCTAGTTCAGCTTGATTTGGTGGTGCCATGGTGGTGAATATCGATTGGTCGCCAAAATTCGCAGCTTCTGCAACCTCAGTCCGTCTTCGCTCTGTGCTCTGTAGGCTCTATCGCTCTCTATCTTCTCTGGTATCACAATAAGTTGTTTTCTCCCGCATCCGTGCTTTGTATGGGCACCATATGAAACTTGTCGAATATGCTAGCTTTATTATGGGTTCAATGAACCTTTGGTTCCTTCGTACTTTCCATCACTCTCCTTCGTCATCTCTAGTTGGCGTGATTAATGCAGCATCCCGTCAGTCCTGTCTAACATTCAATTCGACATGCCTTCACCATTTCATATTGCTTTTGTTGTCATTCCTTTTCCTTCTTGTTTCCATTTTGACCTGGTCGTTGGTATTTTCCTCGTCGGGTTTATATTTTCATCGTGTGTACTCCTTCTCCTTTCGAGGCACTGAACCTCTATTGGTATCATTTAATATCCTGGTTTTTTTGTGTGTTTTTTTACTACGCGGTGAATTTTCAGGTTGTGGGTGTTCGACCGTCCTTGTACAACTTCAATCGACTCTCGTTGATCATCCCTCCGAGTTCTACACCTATTAAGTCTTTCAGCTATACAACTTCCCCCATCTATGACAGTTTCCACTTCGTATGGTCCTAACCAATGCATTCTAAGTTTTCCTGGGTGCTGAATGGATTTTCTATCATACATCAACACTAAATCTCCTTCCTTGAAAGTTTTATTCTTGATGTGTCTGTCATGCCAAGATTTGTCCCTTGATTTATGAACTTGTTGGTGGAAACCTGCTAGGATCTGATCTTCCTCCATGGTCACCAACTGATTTAGTCTCTCATGTACCGTGCCTCATTCCATCATGTGTGTAATTGTTGTTATGCATAGTATGGGTACCCTAAATTCTAATGGAACCACTACTTCTTGGCCATTTATCAGTTTAAATGGTGTGTTCCCTATCATATTTTGCATTTGGTCCTATAGGCCCATAGTACTGCTAGTATTTTGAGGTCCCAGTTATCCCTATTGACATTACAGATCTTTGCCAGTGCATTCTCCAGGATTTTGTTAAATGCTTCTACTGTGCCATTTTCCTATGGGTGATATGGTGTGCTCTTCTAATGATGGAATTCAAACTCTTCATTCATAGTGTTGATAGTGATTTTAATGAAGTGCATGCCTTGGTCACTCATCAAAACTCTTGGTCACCCAAATCAAGTGATTACTTGTTCAAATAGAAAGTGTCTTGTTGTTTATGCGCTGCAATCCTTCACTAGTGCATTTTCTTCCCATCTTGTTAGGTATTCTGTCATGGTGATAATGTATCTTTCTGTTGTTCTTTTTTCCAGTAGGTTGATTGGTACCACAAATTCCATTTCCCATTTATCAAATTCCTGCAACGTTGCCTATGGTTGTAATCGCATCTCGTCCCTTCTATTGGGTTTACCAGCCCTTTGACATACATCACATCTCTAGAAGTACTCCTTCGAGTCTCTATGAATGGTCAACCACCATAGTCATATGCACAATACCTTCTGCATCATAGCTTTGTATGCGTAATGTGTTGATTAAGGTTGGTTGTCATTGATGTCAACCCTTGAAGAAATCCTTGTAGCACAAAGGTTTGGGTAATGGACCCAATATTGTTTGATGTAAATATGACTCATTATTTTTTTTTCATGGTTGATAAGAAGTAAATATAGATGAACTCTAAAGTGGTCCCCTTATGGTGAAATCCCTCACGGGAAGACGCTTTGTGGAACATGCTTAATTGTGGAATAATGAGATGAAGGAAAATGAATTTTTCAGGGAAAATATACTAGATGGATAGTGCTTGTCATGTCATTTCCGGTGGTATGTGGAACGTCACATAATTCCTCACAGTTAGAGAGTTATGGCCATGAGAAGTTGGAGACCCCAGGTTTGGGTAATGG
>JZKD02S1674342.1:51648-111626 GCA_000966675.3 Picea glauca | reverse complement strand
AAAAATTCAGCTTGTGGGTCGTTGTATTTTGGGAGTTACACTCCATGGAAAATAGGGTTTGTGGCCAGTCCTGAAACTAGTCAAAATCAGGTGTTTCGAGTAAAAACGTCATAACATATTCATAACAGATCCAAATTTAGTGAGACAAAATGTGTTGGTTAGGTTACAATCTATAGTATTCTTTGTAATATTTTCATATCAATTCATCAAAAATGTTGTGCGGGGCACTCTCTACAAGGTCGCTCTCTAGAATAAGCCAGAATTCAACGAGGTATGCCATTTTTTCCATAACTCCTTTTCTGAGAGGTTCCAAGTAGTGAAACTTGGAGGAATTGCATAAAACACATTGAATAACATTATGTATCAGTTTCAGATATTTATACATTATAGGTTCAAATTTATTATTACTTCAAGTTAGGGTTGTTGACTAATCAAAAACTAGGCATGTGAGACTAAAGAAAAGTTTGATGAAAATGTTAGTCTCTTGTTTTTAAAGTTAAGGAGGGTTTGCAAGAATGTGATTATATACACTAGGTCTATTACAGAGATACAAATCATATTTGGATGATGAAATTGATGAGGGCTTTTGGTTGAGGTACATGTTGAGTACATGGTTGAGACAAGTAGTTGATGAGTTGGCACATACATGAAGTGTATAGTTGATGATGTTGGTAGATATTAATGAGTCATAGTTGATGAGTAGTTGACACATGATTGGTACATACTTTCTACATGGTTGGATGCACTTGTTTATGGTACAGGTTGATTACAGGTTGGTGCATGGTTGATGTACTTGTTTATGGTACGGGTTGATTACAGGTTGAGGTGCAGGTTGATGCATGGTTGATGGATGGTTCAGATTTATTGGTACAAGTTTACAGTGGTATATATCACAGTGATATTGTGACAGCGGTTCCATCATTCTACTTCTACTTCAGGGTGGCAGGACGGGGCAAGGACAGGTGGTTGTAGCCAGAGAACATTGGGGGTTGTAGCCTCCTTCTAGTTGTAGCCAGAGAATTGGGGAGTTGGAGATTCCCTTAGGTTGTAGCCTGAGAAAATAGGGGGTTGGAGCCTCATTCCAGTTACAGCTGGAAAATAAAGGAATTTCGTGCTTCCAATGAATGTAATTCTTCAAGACATATAAGAAAAAACATTATGTGGTTTTCTCCCGATTTGGGTTTCCACGTAAAGCACTGGTGTATTGTGTATGTGTGTGATTGTTTATTTCTTACTACTCATTATTAGATAATAATTCTACATTGATATAACATTTGAAGAAAAAGGATTATAATTACGCTATTACTGATTCACCCCCCCTCTTAGTAATCCAACATAATGTCCTCCTGCTATTCCCTCATGGGATTCTACTAAAATTGTTTATTTTTCATGTTCTAGCACATATCTTCGCAAGATGTTATCTACACCCATTTTGTATAAGTGTCCTACGAACAATTGATAGTCTACATCCCGGACTACCATGTTTTTCTTTTGTGCAGTGTTATATTCCTTCGGCGCAGTACCTGTTCTCAAGTACTGAATGATATCTAAAAAGTATTCATCAGTGATCTGGACTGAAAATAACTATGCGTCTGGGAAGTTGTCTTCTAAATTCATAGGTTCTTCTTCGTTTGTGACCCTTGATAGGTGGTCAAGTCCTACATTCAATTTTTTTGGCTTGAATATTACCTCAAAATAAAATTCTTGAAACAATAGTAACCATCGAAAGATTCTCCCCCCCCCCCCAACACTGGCTTGTTGACTAGGTATTTAAGATCTGAGTGATCTATGAACATCTTAAAGTGTTTTCCCAATAAGTAATGTATGAAATTTTGTAGCACGTAGACCATAGCTAGGACTTCCCTCTCTTTGGTGTTATATTTTTGTTCTGATTCTGATATATTTCGACTCACAAATGATATAGGGTGATCCAAATCTCCCGCTCCTGGATGTGCCAAGATAGATCCAAGTGTTATGGTTGATGCATATACATGTACATGAAATGTCTTCTCCCATTCTAGAAATACTAGTATTGATGCAGTGACCATCTTTTCTTTTAGCATATCTAGACCATTTTGACAATCGTTGTTCCACTGAAACTTTGTATCTTTTCTTAAAAGTGTTTCCATTGGTGCGGTAATCTGTGCGTACCCTTTGATAAAATTTCTATAGTATCTTGTGTGTCCCAATGTCGCTCTGAGTTTACATACTTTTTTTGGTGGTGGTAAGTTAACAATTACTGCAATCTTTGCAGGATCTACTAGTAAACCTTGTTTACATACTATATGGCCCAATAGTATCCCAAACGGTGTTCTGAATATACAAATTTTTATATTTAATTATAGATGGAATTGCCTACATCTTTCTAACATGAGTCATAAGACTTCTACATGGTCTTTCAACAAACTATATACTGTCCATTCGTCTAAGTATACCTCTAGGAACTGGTGGATGAATTCCTTGAACGCGACGATGACTACTCTGGAAAATATTGTTGGTGCATTATTCAGTCCGAATGACATGATTGTGTACTAGTGGTAGCCTGAGAATCCATCAGTGAATGAGTAAACTTCATGTCCTCCTACATTCTCCAACACTTCATCTGTGAAAGGTGTAGGGAGTAGGTCATGTAGGGATGCATCGTTCAACTTACTTAATTCGATGCATATCCTTATCCCTACTTGTTTTTTCTCATGAACTACCATCGAGATTATCCATTTTGATTCTTCCATTGGTTCTATGATTCTGGCTTCGAGCACCCTGTCGATCTCAGCTTTGACATTTTTTTTTATATATCGAGTTCAAGTTGTATGGTCATCGTCTGATCGGCCTTGCTTCAGCTCTGAGTGGTATCTTCATTTCTCATAGCTCCCTTTCTATACCCTTCATCTTTGTAAATGTGGTGGAAAACAGGTCGTTGTACTCGCACAGTAACTTTGCAATGCTTTCTACTGTCTACTCATCCCAGTATATAGATACTGAGAGGGGGGTGAATCAATATCAAGTAGAATTTAAAAACTTTTTCAACTTATACTTAAACCATTCAATTATATCCAATGAGCACTAAACAAGAGTATAAGGGTTACATCAATAAACCGCAATACACCATGCACAATATATGAGAAATAATCAATAGTTATTGGTCAAGGGAAGTAATGACTTCCAAAGGTAGCTACAGCTTCCAAATATAAAGGGAGGGATAAACCTTCAAGAGGAAGATACAATCCTCCAATATCAAGAGAGGGTTGACCTCTCCATCCTTTCCCCTTCCTTCCACCCAATAATATATTAGAGATAATAAAAATTTACATTAAATCATCACCATCAGCCAACCATCACATAGAGCCTAATAATGCTTCCTGAGACTTCTTCAACTTTTGTAATTATTCAATTCTTGGAATAATCTGATCCTCTAGATAATATTAAACAATTTATTCTCTGAATATCCTCCAAGTTTCACTCCTTGAATTCTCTCCAAAAATAAGTTATAGAAAGAATGGTAGACTTTATTCAATTCTAGTTTATTCAGGCGAGCAAACTTGTACAGACTACCCCTCACTCAATATTTAACATTAGATTCTAAAACTCACACACAAGAAACTATTTTTTGTACTATTTCCAATGAAATTTGTCCCACTTCATTTGGATTCTCTATGAAGAAGTTATGCTTGTTTTACCCAGAACACATGTTTATTGACTAGCTTTAGGACTGGTCAAAAACCCTATCTTCCATAGAATGTATATCCATAATTATTGAAAATCAAGAGATGAAACTTTTACCACATGTACCTTGATATGTCTTCTCAATGTCATATAAATTTCACCATCTAAATCGTTCTAGAAAAAACGTTCTAGTGAAAATGGTAAAATGACTTGAAAATAACATACCTTAGAACACATCACCAAAAGACTTCATCCTCCATTGAAATCCAGCCTTCTTTACTTCTGATTTCCTCCGAAATTCGACTTGTGTATCAAATGAATGTATAATGATGTGTATTTATACCATTTATGTCACTTCCTTTTAACATTAGTCTGACCTGACACTTTCTTATTTTGTAATTATTTTCTTTAATTATCTTCAGGGCCTACATGTATTCCTTCTTCAATTCACTTTGCCATCTTCAAAAAATCATTTCTCCTCAACCATGAGGATCCATGTGACGTCCCACATACCACCATAAATAGCATGATGTATACTATCCATCCATGGGTTTTGTATCTTCAAATGCATTGTCCTTCATGTCCAAATACCTTCATCAATCTTGCGTTCCAAAACCCATGACTAGGGTTGACATCAATGAAAACAACCAATCTTCCAACAATCTCCCCCTTTTTCATTGATGGAAACACTCATGCTCCCCTTATCATCATAATCTTGATTTCTCTCCCCCTTTGACATCAATGGAAAAGGGTAGGGCTTCTCTCCCTGAGTTTAATGGCAAAAGGTAACTCTCTTCTTTGGGGCTGCTCCCCCTAAACATGTGGCACTCAATAATAATTCATCCTTATTTTTGGTCTTTGGGACCTTTTCTTCCTTGGAATCCTTTTCTATGGCTTCTATATTATCTCTCTTCTTCATGTCTAGGATGTATATGTTGTTTGGTCTTCTTTTTGCAGTTGCAACCAATCTTCCTGGGTTATTTTCTTTGATTTTACAATTTTGGGAGTCAAACGTAAGAGTGTATCCTTGATCACATAGTTTTCTGACACTGAGGAGATTATGCTTCAGATCTTCAACCAATAGGACTTTTCCTTCTTTTACATTTTCACTTCCAATCTTTACAATTTCTTTTCCACCCTTTTTCTTCAAGCTGACAAATTTGCTTTGATCTCCAATCATATGAGATGAGCACCCACTATCTATGAACCATCCATCTTCTTCTTTGCATTCTTTAGTGACCAATGTTATTTGATAGTTTTCATTTTGTGGAATTTCTTTCCTTTTCCATGTTGTAGTTGGTATACAGACATTTGGCATATGATTATCTTCCTTCATCTCTTTGCAGTCTCGTTCTTTATGACGAAGATTGTTGCACTTGTAACATACAATATTTTGATGCATTAATGGGTCAAATGGATTATAATTTTTGTTGATAGGTCTACGAACATTTCCATATCTACTATTTTCACCATTCATGTAACTTGCATAGTTATTCCTTTCATTGATTCTACAATTGATTGCCTTGTGTCCAAAATTTCCACAAGTATAACAATGTCCAAGAAAGAAATTTTGATATCTGGGAGTAAGTTATATTCTTTGTGGTGTGGTCCATTAGGGTTCACGATCTATTCTTCTATAGTTTAATTCACAATGATTTCTTTCATACTTGATGGGAGAGGATATTCTTGATGTCTCATTCCTTCTAAATTCTAGTCTTCTATCTTGTTGTTCAACTTGTTATGGAGTGTTGGTTTCATCATTTTCATCTTCCTTCTCTTGTTTTGTTGTCTTCAAACTATCATTAGTCCTGTCTTGTCATTTGGAGATATTTGATTGCTAAGGATCTCATCTAGTTTTTCAGTTCTTTTTTCGAACTTCTTCAACTTTTCTGTTGTCAATAATAGCTCCCCTTTTGTGTGATCCAATTCTGCTTTCAATTTCTCATAATATTCTAATTGTTCCTTCAAGCTATTAATGGTCTTTTCAAGCTTGTAATTATCTTCTTCACAACTAATCAATTCACCTTTTAGTATTGTGTTTGTGTTTCTAAGCTTGCAATTTTCAGTTTCAACATGCTTCAACTTTTCAAGATTCTCATCTTCTTGTTCACTCTCTCTATTGTCTTTGCATCCCCAAAATGAATCAAGGTTGGTTTCTTCATCTGAATCTTCTTCAGAAATGATTTATTCTTCTTTAGAATTCTTGTGATCATCATCCTGGGTTTCTTGGGTTCTGAAGAGGACTTCTCCTCCATCATTATCTTCTTCATCACTCTCATCTAAGGAGATTTCATCATCCTTGGAGTAGAAGCTCTTTTTATTGTTGAGAATTCTTTTTATATAGTAGCATTTTTCAACACTATCTCCTATTCTACCACGGTTAAATCATTTGAGAGGAGACTTACCTTTGTATCTTCCACTTCCTTTCTGAAACCTTCTTACAAAATTTTCTATTTCTTCATCAAGGTCATTATCCATGTCTTTTGTCTTCTGTATGGATTTAAAGGTTGCTTCATTGTTTGGTTGGTCACTTTCTATACCTGTTCTCATTTCATATGCTATAAGAGACCCATGTAATTCATCCATTGTCATTTTGGTCAAGTCCCTAGTTTCTTCAATGGAGAAGACCTTAGCATCATACTTCAAGAGAAGTGATCTCAACACTTTTTGTACAACCAAAAATTCATCAAGCTCTTCACCTAATCCTCTGATAGCATAAACAACTTCATCAACTCTAAGAATATAGGTTACAATATCTTCCTTTTCATTCATCTTCAAATTTTCAAATTCTTCTCTATGTCGTTGAAGCTTGACCTGCTTAAATTTTGGATCACCTTTGTATATACTCTTGATTTTGTCCCATACCTCTTTAGTAGTGCTACAACCCATCACTTTGCTAGCAATGGTTGGTGCCAATGCTGCTAGAACAACATGTCTGGATTTTGAATTACAAATCATAAGATTCTTCTCATTTGGATTGGTTGGAGCATTATTTGGGATTACATAGCCATTTACAACTAAGTACCAAATGTCTACTACCAAAGCCGTTAGGTAATTTTTCACTCTATTACTCCAGTATGCATAATTTATTCCATCAAATTTTTGAATTCCATTTGAAATGTGCTCATTGTCATCCATCTCTACTCAAGATTTTCCTTCCAGTGGTTAAATTGTTCTGAAGGAAACCTTCTATGATACCAATTGTAGATACTAAGAGGGGGGTGAATCAGTATCAAGTAGAATTTAAAAAAAAAATCAACTTATACTTAAACCATTCAATTATATCCAATGATCAGTGAACAATCATATAAGGGTTACATCAATACACCACAATACACCATGCATAATATATGAGAAATAATCAATAGTTATTGGTCAAGGGAAGTAATGACTTCCAAAGGTAGCTACAGATTCCAAATATAAAGGGAGGGATAAACCTCCAAGAGGAAGACACAATACTCCAATATCAAGAGAGGGTTGACCTCTCCATCCTTGCCCCCTCCTTCCACCCAAGAATATATTATAGATAATAAAACTTTACATTAAATCATCACCATCAACCAACCATCACATCGAGCCTGATAATGCTTCCTGAGACTTCTTCAACTTCTGTAATTATTAAATTATTGGAATACTCTGATCCCATAGATAATATTACACAATGTATTCTCTGAAGCTCCTCAAAGTTTCACTCCTTGAATCCTCCCCAAAAAGAAATTATAGAAATAATGGTAGACTTTATTCAATTCTGGTTTATTCAAGCGAGAAAATTTCTATAGATTGCCCCATGCTCAACATTTAACATAAGATTCTAAAACTCACACAAAATAAACTAAAGTCCGTACTCTTTCCAATGAAATTCATCCCACTTCATTTGTATTCTCTATGAAGAAGTTATGATTGTTTTACCCGGAACACTTCTTTATTGACTAGCTTCAGGACTGGTCAAAAACCCTATCTTCCACAGAGTGTATCTCCATAATTATAGTGAATCAAGAGTGAAAATTTTGCCACAGGTACCTTGATATTTCTTCTCAATACCATATAAATTTCACCGTCTGAATCGTTCTAGAAAAAAAGTTATAGCGAAAATGGTAAGATGACCTGAAAATAACATACCTTAGAACACATCACCAAAAGACTTCATCCTCCCTTGAAATTTGACCTTCTTTACTTATGATTTCCTCTTAAATTCGACTTGTGTATCAAATGAATGTATAATGATGTGTATTTATACCATTTATGTCACTTCCTTTTAACATTAGGGCGACCTGACACTTTCTTATTTTGTAATTCTTTTCTTTAATTATCTTGAGGGCCTACATGTACTTCCTTCTTCAATTCACTTTTTCATCTTCAAAAATTCATTTCTCCTCAACCATGAGGATCCATGTGACATGCCACATACCACCAAAAACAACATGGTGTATACTATCCATCCATGGGTTTTGTATATACATGTGCATTTTCCTTCATGTCCAAATACCTTCATAAATCTTGCAGTCCAAAACCCATGACTAGGGTTGACATCAATGACAACAACCAATCTTCCAACACAATAATCTCCAATGCTGGCCATTTTGGGATTCTTAGTCGTCCCAATGTTGAATTTATTCACCTTCATCGACGCAGAAATGACTTATGATTCTATAGGTGGGCCCTCCACTTTTCTTTCACCTTTCGCTTCCTCCATCTGAATATCGCACAGATCGTCTTCATCTGGTGCTTCCTCCTGCACATGGTCACATGGCAACAATTCTTTGACTGTCTGATTGTTCCATTGTTTCTCTTCTGTTATGAGTTCAGCTTCTGGTTCCTTAATGAATATCACCACTCTTATCTTTTTAAGAGTTGCATCTATGTTGGGGTTCTCATGCTCGAATGACAAAGTGATTGTAAAATTCTGTTGTAATACCGTCCAGGTCGCAGTTCCTTTGCGTAGTTCCTAGTCTGTATACCAGTTTGTTGGTATGCCCTCTAAAGTGTGCATAAAATGATGGGGCCATTCCTTTAGGGGTGTCAGTTTCCACAACGTTCTACACTTCTCCAAGTGTTTCGTTGGTGCCCCTTGTCCATCGTACTTCTGCTTCTTCTTGTTTTTATGTTCTGCGTCAAACCTTATGAGTAGTAACCACTTACATTGGTACCAATATGTGATTGTCTCTTTGTGTGTGCCCCACCATCTTGCAGGTGTGGTCTTGAGTGCTAGATCAAGTGTTAAGAGTCTCTAATTTTCTAAAACTTCATCTTCATACTATGCTAAGAATACTTCTAGTTCATTTACTCCATGGAAACTGGGCGGTTCCCTTATCTCCGTGCCTTCCCATCTTACTGCATAGTCTATTCGTGCACATATTCTCGTGGAAACTTCGTGTAGCCTTTGTTGCCAATTCTCTAAACCAGTATCTGAGTCTATCACACATGAATTAATGCTCTGCCAACTGAGTATCCCATCTGCAGTTGGGTTCACGTAATCCTCATCGCACACAATTGTTCTATACAACTGGATGATCTCCTCTAAGTCTAAGCAAGTGGGTTCTATAAACCTTTCCCCTTCTGATGGGTCTAATGGCGCGATGAACCTATATTCCCCTAACTCAAATGTCATTTTTTGTGTCTTAAAATTTATTATGGCATGGTTTTCAAACACCCAATCCAAGCCAAGCAATGCCGGATATGGTGTTGTGTCGTCCACTATTTCAATCACTTCAAAGTCTTCTTTAGTGCGCACTCCATCCAGGTCTACTGTCACTCCTTTCAGTCTACCAATTGGTAGGAGTATATGTTGGTTTTCCAGTTTCAGTTGCACAGGTGTATATCCTAATGTGGGCTCTCCCATACATTTCCATGTCTTCTTTGTTAATACATTAACTTCAAATCCTAGATCTAGTATGATGTCTCCCATGTTGAAATCTCTGATGTTGGAATTCAGTCTGAACTCCCTACTTGTTCTTCTCTTGGTATGTAGGTGATTGACTATTTTTTGTTCTAGTTTTCCTTTTGTCTCTATACTACATATTTCTAATATGTTTTGAAATGTTTTGATGGATGATGGATCATTTAATACTTTTACACATGACTGCAAAAATCCTTTGATTGTACTTACTTGTCCCATGGGTTGCATTTCATTGGTATGATCCAATAACAGAGGCATCTAATGTTCGGGTGCTTCCTTGCTTTGCTCGGTAGTTGAAGTCGATGCATTATCGTCCTTCTGAAATTCTTGTCTGGATTGCTTAAATATCTCCTTTTCATTATACACGTTGAACTGCTTCCTTGGTTTGGAGTTCTTCTTCACCCATTAGTGTTGTACTAGCTCTTAACGGACTATGTCATTTCCTATTTTAGCTCCTCCATGGGTAACTATGTTGATGTGTCGTCCTTCATCCCTCGCTTCAGCTGAAATCCATTGAACATTCTAGTTGTTTTGGTTCCTTTTTCCCTTGATTTTTACTAATAATGTCAGACATTCTTCTGTATCATGGTTCGATGCGCAACAATACATACAATTTACTGGTGGAAGGGGACATTCCCTTGCATAGTGTCCTGATTGTTGACAATTGTGACATACCACTGGTCCTCTACCTCTTCCAAAATCTCCTCCCGCTCTTCCTCCACCTCTGTAGCCTGCTCGATCTCCTCTCAACACGTTTTACAAAGGCTCCTGATTATACTACACGATATTGTACTACAGTTGTGTTGTGTTGTATTGTAGCTGCACGATATCGTATGGTTCATGCGTAGTATTATACTGTTGTTGTGCAGTGTTGTATGGGGCTAGAACTGGGTAAAATTGTGGTGCAAATTTCCCAGTCATCTTTTATGCCTATACTCTATATGCATATGATGTCCTATCCTGCATCAAATCCATAGTACTACAATCTTTGTCATCGTGGCCCACTGACTTGAAAAAGTTGCAATATGAATGTTTTTGGACTGTCTGGTATTTCTGCTTCATTGGTCAGTGATATGGATCATGGCCTGACTTCTTATAGATTTTGGACCATAGTCCTCCTGTTGGTAACGGATTCGGCATCCCTACTGCCATATATTGCGCGAATGTTGGGCATTCGTTCTTGTGGTGCCCTTTTGTCCTACATGTAGTACACCAAACAACTTCTCGTTTGTCCTTACTTTTATTTTGGTTTAGCTGGAACATTAAGTTCTTCAAATCCTCCTCCAATTATTTGATGGATAGATCCATCTGCTGATACTGGTTTTCTTCCAGTTGCAAAGTTGCCTATAGAGCCTTTGCCTGTGTCTGAAACTTCTATTGTCGCAATGGGTATTTTAAGTGGGGTATTAGTGAATTGACGAATAGGTGCCTATGTTTCATATCGGTCATGAGATATTTCAACTTTCCCTTCAGTCGCTTGAATCTCTGGTCAATCTCCCATACAGATTCTCCTAATTTTTGTCTAATTTCGATCATCTCGTTCATGTATTAGTCTTCTGAACTTGGCTTCTGGAACTTGTTTATCAACAGTTTCTTGATGTTTTCAATTGTTATGGTTGTCCCTAGTGGATTTTTTGTATCTAAACTCATATACCAGTCCAGTGCGTGATCCCTTAGTGTAATCACTAGTTGTGCCAGTTTAGTATATTCGTCTGTGATCTGTGTTTCTTCCCAAATCTTCTCATAGATGAACAAATGTTTTTTTGGGCCCTCTGACGCTTCTCCTTTAAATTCCAGTAATCCGATGGTGGGATCATGTCCTCCCATTCTTAATGATGAACTACTACCTCCGCGCAGTTTAGATACTTGACTAGTGCTTCCTGAACTGGCTCCTCCAGTTGTTGTTCCTTGTGTATATGTACTTCCTGCTGTCTATTGGGAACTTTAATTTTCTAATTAAATATATAATTAATGTGTTCAATATAAATTGTCAAACCCAAGGAATTTTTGTTATTGCAAGATAATTGTGCACAATCTATGCTAGATTATGGAAGCAACATTATTCAAGTTGCAGTAAGAAACTAAATTGAAAGGTTGGATTTTTAACATAGGTTGTTGACATAGCTGGAGATTCTACAGAATGGAAATCACACTTTCATGAATGAAATCCTGAACTGATGGGTGCATAAGAATCCTAAACTATCTAATCTATTCTAACTTTCTATTTTACTCTTGCAGAAAGAAACTCTATGCTTCTTGCTGAAAGGAAACCTAATTAACTACAGAAAAGGAATTCACACTTTTGTTTTCAAAGATTCAATCTAATGCAGGAAAGGAAAGCAATTCTCCAGAAGTATCGAACAATTTAATCTAATTATCATGAGACACACAGATGCACATTAAACAGAAAAGAACTAACTGTAACAACAGATATATGCTAGAAATGCTAAACAGATCAATTATCCAATTTAGAGCAGTTAATCTAAAACAACAAAACAGAGGGGACTCTGTGAGGAAGGTGGGCCCTTTCCCTCTCATTGAATCCACTCAAAAATAGACTACAGTAGGTTAAGGAAACTCAATCCACTTCTTTATTGATTTTCCAAAAAGGTTCAGATACAATGTGCTCTTCTTCACTTTATGTTCACAACTAAAATTCGGTACTGATGATTAAAAAGGCTATTCTATTTAAAGGAAAATTTATTCAGTTGAAAACAGACTCAGAACAGCTTTGAGAATCGAATATTTTCAAGTTGTTCATACGATATACAAAATATGTTAAATGATCTTCATCATCAATGTGAACCAAAACGTGTAACAACCTTGAGGATCAGTCTTCGTGATTCAAATTTTCATGAGGGACCAACTTCCAGGATCAGTGGATATCTATTGCAATAGATGTAGCAGCTTCTAAAAAGGGTGTGCAATTGTTTTAGTCATGTAACAACATGCAAAGTTGGTGCACAACTGTAACAACAACGATATTTATTTAATACTTGGCGTTCTACACAATTTAATCATTAGTTTGACTATTCATGGGTAAAATATGAGAAACGTTGCCAATCCAACATGTTAAAGTGAATAAAATATAAAAGAAAGATTAATGATGCATACCTTGGGAAACAGGGTCTTAGCAAAAACTATTAGGCATTTAGAATAGAATTGGTAAGGTTGAATGAGCAAAAGAGATGGTGAAAAAGGGACATTTCTGGGTCCTAACATTGTCTTTCTTCTCCTGAAATTTGATTGTCTAAATGGTGGTGTTCTCTTTGGTGTATTAGTTGCACATGGGTTTATGGGTTCCACACTGACATTAATATGGATAGGTTTGTCGCCTTCTCTTCCCATTCTTGGACCTCTCGTCTTCCTTTCATATGTTGTGCACGGGATTTCCTCAATCTACTCCACAGCCAGAAGATCCTCTACCTCTTCTTCGTCACTTGCCAAGCCTTCCCTCGTGGCTACAACTATATTCTTTATATTTACATTGTATTGGTAGGGTACTTCACTACACGTATTTCCAGTTGTCGCCATGATCCTCTTGATATGGTCATCATACATCATGATTGGGTCCAAGGGTTCCTCCTTCTTTCCCTTATCCTTTCCTCCCATTTCTCCTTTTTCTGTCAGTGCTTCCCCCCTTCCCCCATGCATGCAGGGAAGTTTAGTTGTTTGACTCCATTTTCATTACACCTTTGTTGTATAGAAGTATCTTGATAGAAGTATACAATGATCTAATGTACCTTCATCAAGGTCCGTGTAGGAATTCTTTCTCCACTGCACTATACGACTTCGTTGTATCTACTGCAAACTATGTTATAAAGCCTACCACAATATTGTCGAGCCACAAATCTACTACATGAGTGAATATTTTGTTCACCTGTTGTAACTACTCAATCTATACCAGAGTCCACTCTAACTATCGAATCTGGTTCATTGCGTGGTTATCCTTCAACCTTAGTATCCACTTCTGCAATAAGTGTGGAAAATCACATAAAAAGACTTCATGCAAATCAGTAAACACGTATTTCTCAAGATATTTATGGGGTGTTACTCTAGGGTTTTTGTTATATTTTTGTGCAAACTCCAGCTCTTTCATTTTTAGCCAACTTTCGATCTCTACTTTTGTGGGATTCCACAGTCTCAACATCCCCTTCTAGTGGCTCATCGATTTCTTCTCTTCTTTAATACTCTCTTGATCTGCCTCCCACAGATCTTACGTATCTGTTTAATAGATCTTCAGCCTATCTTATCTACTCAATCCTTTGTTATTCCTACCAATGGAAACAAAACCATTTGTTGGTTTAATTACATATCCTATCTTAGTTCGTATTGAGTGACCCAGGGTTCATGTCTATTCGGGGTTCCAACAAAGCCTCTAAAACTATTGGCCCTCCTGGTGAACCATAAGGCAACGGAATGCACAACGTGCACTACGCCATCTCACCCGAGATAGTCTTAATGGGTGGCTACAATACTCATGTGTTTTCAGCCTAGGATTGAATGGAAGATTTGAGGACGGTATGCGGATAAATCTATCGTAACTTATTACGTACTACAATGTTATTTACAATTAGCAAGAAGTATAACAACTCATTCATTTAGCATATCAATATCTACTAAAGACAATAAATAAATACACACATTCACTCGCATAACACATGTGTTACCATGGTTTACTCCCTCCTGGGATACGTCCACAAAGATTTGTCTCTTAGATCTTTTATTATAGTCTTTCTGAAACTCCAGCACTGCGCGCTTACAACTCTTCTCAGTGGGGTTAAGATATATTATGAGGCGGACTAGATCACACCAAGATCCTTAGTCTGCAATCTAACCCTCAATATATACCATCCTCATTCCTCTCTAGTTCAAGAACTTACAAAATTAGGTCATACAACAAAATATTACATAGCATCTGCTTCTTTTTATTCATCTCTCTATATGTCTATGTTTCCCTACCTTTCAGATCTCTCCTATGAGACCTAGGTATCTCTATTTATACGTTTATGGATCTTTAACCATTACAATATATTAAAAAAACCCTAACCCTAACATCATTAGGTCTTCCATGCATGCGTGCATGTTTCTTTTCCTTCCAGCTGTCACTTTCCTCATGCATGCCTTCTTTCCCAAAATTTCCTTGCTTTCTGCTTTGGCCTGCTTCCAACAATGTGCATTTCCTGTAGACATGTAGAGTGTCCTCTAAAATAGGACAGTTTACTGCAACATTGATTTCTATTTCACTTTGTTCAAAGTCTGATTCCTTCTAGGCATTGGAAAGATGGTATTGGGATATGATCATTTCATGAGGGATTAGTTTCTTTATTAAAGAGTCTTAAATTCACTGCATACAAAATATTAGATTAGAACTAGTTATTTCTCTATTTTCTTAGATAAATGCAATTCGGTATTCCATCAAGAGTGTCTTTATCTTTGGTCCAGTAGCTCATATCAATACCTAGATTTGAAACTTCACAAGAATGCATGGTCATTGAACTACTAGGTCTTCTAAATTCTACTTTACAATTTGAATAACATTCTTTCCTACATTTTGAATTCATAGATTAGCTTCTAGCTTTCATTGCTTAGGTTAGTGTTCATGGTTTTTCTCTCACCAAAGGATTTAGAGTAAGACCCAGGATATCATAGTTCCACCCATAGATAGATACATGTATGGGGTATGCACACATATTTTATAGTAACTCTCAAGTTTGCATGAACCTCAAGTTGACATTTAAAGTACTAATCTCAAGAGTGCAACAATCTTGTTTTCATTCTAGGGCTTGTCATGTTTTGGCACTATTACCCACATGCCTATGTGTAACTAGAGGAGATCATGTCTCATGTCCCACAATGAAGACAATGATCTGGCCATGATGATGATCGACATGTCCATGCATGGAATCCCAAAACCCCCCCTTAGATGCCTCTTTCATTGTTAATAAACAAATCTAATCACATCCAATCAACACAGTCTTTGGGAGATGGTGATCCAATGTTATGATGAGGTACATTAGTCCTTTTTTCATATGAAGTGTTTTTCTTAATATACTAGGCATGTGAATCATGATCATTGATTGAATTCAGACAATGGATCATAAGCTCAAGAAGTTATGTTTGTTTCCTCATTTCACCTTGGTGGCAATCATTTGTACTCTAGTCCTATGTTGTCACCCACAAGGAAAAACGGTATTACTGGGGTGCCCTCACAAGGGTAACTTTATGTTTCCCCACCATAATTAACACTTATCATGCTGAAACCTGCCACAATGTACTAAACTTTGATAATGGGTCATGGTTCATTCTCTCATGAGAAGAGGGGATAAAGGCATAGAGGTTGATTACAACTGCTAATAAAAATGATAAATAAAGAACATTATTAAAGAAAGAAAGGAATGAGTAACAAGGAATTTTAAAATATAGTCCATACTTGAGCTCTACCCTTTCAGTGTTTTCCCCAGTCCCAGAGAAATGAATTCTAATGCTTGAAAACTTATAAAGGATACTTGAAAATTAATAAAAGGAAATATAAAAGAAAGATTAAGGGGTTGGAAAAATGTAGCGCCTAGAAAGTAGTAACTCAAGAGAAAGCACACCCTCCACAAAGGAACTAATAGAAATGGACCAAATGATTCCATAATCCATGAAGTAAGCCCAACACACTTCACTACCAAACTTACTCTTGAAGGGTTGTTTTATTTCCTGCTTCCCCCGGGACATATCCCTATGCTTGGGTCCTTTCTTTATTGTTTTGGTTGGCACACCTAATAGGGTCTTATGATGGTCATCCCATACTAAAAATTCCAAACTTACATAAAGTATTGAGCTAACATGAAGTTTGAAAGGAATACTTTATGTGAATTATTTATGTGGATTCTAAGTTAAGTAACATATTACTTTGTATGATATAAGGACTATAATATCTTGTGAACATTGGTTTTACTTGATTCTATAACTTTGATTTGAATTGGATGCACCTGACATGGTTCTTTGAAGGACGTCCCATGCTTTCACCCATGATGTTGTGCCTTTATTGCATAATATGGCACATGTGATGCAGAGCGTTGAGTCATTTGACATCTTGATATACTCAAACATAGGTTCTCATATGTTTAGGGCCTTGGTCAATGGATATATGGGATTGGATTTGATAGATATGATCATGATGGAACACTTATGGGTAGGAATCCCATACTTTCGATATTGCACCCACACCTTACCTAGCTACTCAATGGAGGACGTTGCACTTGGTTTAACTTGGAAAACATGCAGAGATGAGATGCATTCTCTCTCCACCTTGGACACTACCTCCTACACCTTGGACATTGGGATTTTAATGATGATTTCATGTGCTAGGAATTGATGGAGATGATGGGGTTTTCTTGCCACATGGACACCACGTGATGATTTGATGTGATGTGACATTCTTCCACCTTGATTTCACCTTGGATGATGACACATAACCTTGGGAGGTTGTCTGGCCTTATCATGGCTTATTTGAATGATTTATCATTGTAGAGGCTATTTTGAGGGGTCGGCCCCACCTTTAGCATGCATTATTGATGTTTTACTCAAACTATGTGGACAAAAATTTATTGGATACCTCATATAAATAGCAGAAGCACTCAAAACTTTTCTCTTCTCTTCTCTTTTTGCTAGGATTACTTGTGTGAACCACTTGAAGGAATATTTTATTGGATGATTCTCTCTTTTTGATGATTGGATGGTGAATTAGGGTTTTCTCATGCATTAACTTGACCTAGTGAGTCCTCTTTTTTCAATTTTTTTTCTTGTGTATGTTGTTTTTTTGGTAAATTCTCTTTTAGAGGCTTAATTTTCACATGTACCTTGTATGCTTGAAACCTTAGGAGGGATTAAGAGGCTTTATACCCCTCCCTAGTTTCAATGATCATTAATTGTTGAATCATTAATAATTTATTCTATGGATGAAGAGGATTTATAACCTAGGATTCTTGTCTTAGCTAGTTTAAGTCCTAGGGATTAAGAGGATTCATCCCCCTAGGGTTTGATCTAGTTTATTGAAATATTGTTGCTAGAGGTTAAAGAAGAAAATATAACTTAGGGATAATGAGGCTATATGCCCTACGTTTTTTTTTCTAGAAGTTGCGGCTAGGGTTTATGAGGCTTTATGACCTAGCTTGATCTTCATCTCTCTTGCACCTAGAAATTTTCATGGTTTTTTCCTTTACTCCATTTCCCAAGAAAGAGAAACAAAACTAGTATTTGTTGATTAAAGTGATGGTTATAACCCTGGTTTAAATTAACACGGTCTCTCTCAAAGCTCTCTTAACTTGGATTTATGACATCAATATCAATCTCATTGTACTCTAGCGCTTTGAATGATCATTGGTTTTATTGATGCTATCATAAACTAAGTGCTAGAGCCATTAGGACTTGCAAACATTGATGCATATTTACTTAACATGGTGGATTAAAGAGCTCAAAATTGTTGTCTAGAAATTGTATGTTAAACTACTTGTTAAAGGATAAATTTTAAAGTGCAATTGCTAAATTTCTGGGTTGTTTTTCCCATTGGTATTATAAAATAATTATTGTTGATATAGATTGGTTTATTGCTGCAATTTTACAATATAAATTGGTTTAAGTTGATATCTAGTGTCTAAATGTGAATTCCATGATATATAACTTGGTAATTGATCAATATACGCATTGGAAATTTTCTCGTTTCATATAGGTTTCCCGATCACCTTTCACAACCATATTTTATCCTTCACCTATATTAGACCTAGCCTATCACATCTAAGCGACCAAGATAGGGGGTTGTAGGCTTGGATAATCTTGTTACTTGATCCTTTGAGGTCACTATGGAATTCTCCCTTGTGTTGGACCTCTCTCCTTCACTAAAATGAGTGAATTATCTTCTTAGGTGACAGTGGTAGATACCTCCAATTGTTACAGAAGATCTGTATCTTGTGGAGGGATTTTCACAAGTAGAAATCATGTGATAATAGTTTGGCATCATTGTCGAGGAGAATTGAGTCATTCTTCCTACGACATACTTTAGGTAAGATTATACCAAAATCTTATTCTACAAGCTTACCTGGAGACACCACTAAAGGAAGAATCCCTTTATTTACCTCTTGATTATCCTCCCTTAGAGAGATCATATGGTGAATCCACTGGTATATTTTGATGTGTCATCCTATTCTCATCTCTGTAAAATTGCATATTATCAAGTAATCGAATTATGGAACCATGGGAACTTCATGAAATATTTCCTTCTCTTGACATTAATAATGTTCAAGGATGATTTTAAGGATGTAGAAACCATGGCGAATATTACTAACCCTTCATATGCCAACTATAAAATGTTTGGCGATATTTTTGTAAAAATATTCAAATGTCTAAGGATTTTATATAGTTTGTATAAAATTTTGGCTATTTTTAAAGTAAAATAATTTTATCCTTTATAATTTGGGAAAATCATTTTTAGAATAGCGAATCTTATTTTGGAAAAAACCATGGAAAATTAGCCCATGAGCGAAATTTGGCCCCTAAAATCATCCCTGAATTAATGTTCCTGGATAGCCAAATCAATTTTTTGTGGACTAGGGAGATAATTTTCTAAAATGTGATGGTAGTCCATCTTTGGCCATTACTCATGTTGGAAATTTCTTGAAGCATGTTGCAGAGATAAATGTGACACATCAATATGTGCTAATAATATTGTTTTTGTTATCTCTAGAAATAAGAAAAAAGAATTGGGTTAAGTGCACTCTCAATCCAAATAGTATATCATGTCTTACAATATTCATTGAAGAATTTCTAAAATGGTGGGCCCCAAGAACTCAAAGGTATGAAGACATTCACCATGATCTCACAGTTATGCTCCAAAAGGAAGGGTTATTTTCTAACCCTGTTGAATAAGATGAAGAATTCAATGAGGAACGAGGATTTGAAGAGTAGATTCATGAAGAGGGTTACCAAAACCTTGAAGAGGAGCAAGAACCACCTCATGAATCCATTAAATATGATGAAGAATTGAATAATGAAAGAGAGATTGAAGAATGAATTCACAAGGAAAACTACCAAGATCATGAAGTAAAACACAAGTTACCTCATGAATTTGTTGAAAAGGAAGACTTTGATTCTAAATACCAAGTATATGAAGATGGTCCTACTAAGAATTCTTTTCCTCATGAAGACGAGGCGCCAATATTTATTCCTCCATTTGATGAAGATGAAGCCATCCAAACTTTCATCTTTCTTGCACATGAAGATGAGAAAGTGGTAATTTTCACTTCTTTCCAAGCTTTTGATTCCTATGATACATCCTCTTTTGACTTGGAAAGTGATGGATTATTGGAGGACCAATTGGATGTATTAGATCCGTCATATGATGGTAAAAGTGATGATGTAATTGAAAACATTGATGATTTTATATATGTTGGGAGATGTAAATGGGATATTAGTTTTTCCAGTTTTGATAGATATCTCATTTATGAAATTGAAGATTGTTTTCAAATAAACAATATAGAATTGTTTCCTTTAGAACAACCATATGTGATTTCTAATGAACCCACGAGCGATCCCAAAATCCATTTTTTGAACCCCCCCTCCCAAGACATCTTTCCAATAAAAAAACCCTAATTTTACCAAATGTCCCTTTCCAAGAAGGAATTATGCTAGGATACTCATCCATAAGAAAAGGATACAAGTGCTATAAAAAAAGGATCCATAAGATAATTGAAAGCATAGATATAAAGGTAGATGAGGGAGCACTTCATTTAGTGAGATATCAACACCATAATGAGAATTATGATGAACCAATCAACAATGAGTTACAAGACGATGGAATGGGAGAGAAACAAGAACAAGAAGATTCAGAAGAAGAAGAGAGAATGAAAACATCATAGCCAAAGACCCCATCAAGGTATGCTAAAAAACATCATCCATAAAGTCAGATTCTTGGAAATAAGGAAAAATGTGTACAAACCAGAAGAAAACTTATAGATACATCTACCTCTACAAATTTTTCAATGCTTTCCATGATTAAACCCCAAAAATTTGTGCAAGTAAGCAAGGATGATCACTGGGTCAAAGCCATGAATGAAGAACTAGACCAAACAGAGAAAAATAAGACTTGGGATCATGTTCCAAGACCAAATGACAATAATGTAATTGTAACTAAATGGCTATATAGAAACAAGCTAAATGAAGATGGACAGATAGTTAGAAACAAGGCCATATTAGTATGAAAAGGGTATGCGCAAGTCGAAGGAGTGGATTTTGAATAAAATTTTGCTCCTGTTGCAAGAATTGAAGTTGTCAAGATGGTTTTTTCTTTTGCATGCTACAAAAAATTCAAAGTTTACCATATGGATGTCAAATCAACATTTTTAAATGGTGACCTTGAGGAAGAATTTTATGTGGAGCAACTTAAAGGTTTTATGCTTACTGAAAAAAATAATTATGTCTTTCAACTAAAGAAACCTTGTATGGGATAAAACAAGCTCCAATATCTTAGTATTATAGACTGGACAGGTATTTTCACCAACAATTATTCAAAAAGGAAATTGTTGATAGCAACTTATACATCAAGGATGAAGGTAATGATCTGTTATTTATTGTGGTGTATGACGATGATATTATTTTTTGCAGTAATATTGAATTAATGAGTAAGAAGTTTGCAGTTGCAATGAAAAAAGAGTTTGGGATGTACATGTAAGGAGAACTCTTCTTCTTTCTCGGGTTACAGATTCATCAATAAAAAAAGGGAATTTTTATTTCTCAAGGTAAATATCTCAAGGAAATATTAAAGAAATTTTTCATGGAAAACTGTGCACCAGTAAGCACTCAATTGAATACCAGTTGTAAACTCAGCAATGATGATGATGCTCCAAAAGTAGATTAGACCATGTAAAGGTCTATGATACGTAGTTTACTCTATCTCATAGCTTCAAGGCCCGAAATCATACAAGAAATGGGTCTAGTAGGTAGATTTCAAGCCAATCATAAGGAAACTCATGTTCTTGCAGTCAAAAGAATATTTAGGTATTTGTAAGGCACTATTCATTATGGATTGTGGTATCCAAAAAACACAAACCTCGTTCTCAGATATTATACATATGCATATTGGGAAGTAATTATTTATGATAGAAACAATACTAGTGGAGGTGCATTCTTCCTTGGGAGTTGTTTAGTATACTGGCTCAAGAAGAAACAAACTTCCATTTCTCTTTCTATAGCTGAAGTAAAGTATATACCTACAACATCCTATTGTACACATGTGTCGTGGATAAACACCAATATCAAGGATAATCAAGCTCCCTATGATCAACTTATTTCTATCATGTGAAAAAATATAAGTGTTATTAATCTCTCCAAAAATCTTGTTCTGTCACATTCTCAGAGAACAGTTTCAGGATCAGGTGGTTAAATTAGAATATGTTCCTTCTAAAGAGAATATTGCAGATATATTTACCAATAAATTACCTAGGGCCTCCTATGAGTACCTTAGAAAGTAGTTGGGAGTCCTTCCCACTCCTCATTTAGGCGCATAAATCTTCATGATAGGTTGGAGGATGTTGAAAGACCTTCCTAGCCTCAGGGGGAGCAACACAAGAAATTGAGCAGCATGAAATAAAACATTATGATAGGGGGAGTCACTCTCAGGATGTGCACACTCATAAGGATAGTTCCCTTTTCCATTGATGTTAAAGGGGGAGAAACAGACAACTATGATAAAGAGGATCATACAACAAGGGGGTGTGAAGACCAAAGGAACACACTGACAGGGGGAGCAACTCGACAATAAGAGTTTTCATCAATAAAAAAGAGGTATTTTGTTGAGCATATGTTGTCATTGATGTCAACATGGCACACATGAAGAGGAAGTGCACAGAAGGATTATTTCTATTATACTATTGTAGATCCACATGAAATGGAACTCCTAGAAGAAATTGTGAAAGGTTGAAAACAAAAGTGCACAAAATGATTGAAGGATGAAGGGATCAACAACGCAAAATAAATCACAGAAGTGATTGAGTATGCCCAAAGAGCGTTCATAATAGGAGGATAATGTACAACACAGTTCAAAATTAAAGTGGAATGCGGAAAATTACCTTATCTGTGATTTCAGAATGTCTCAAAGGATTTTTATGCCGAAACGCAATGATGTTTTGAGCAAACGACAAAGTGTGTGGAACACTGGACATATGAAAATCTGCAGGGCACCTTGAGGTAGCTCGATGAATGGTGTAGTGGAGTGTGACTAGATGAAGTACAAAGTAGAATGAAACAAAACGAGTCACCAGGGGCACTTATAGTCTAATGGGGAGATTCGGTAAGCACACTAGAGGACAAGTGCAACAAGATGAATACTTGTGACTTGAGTATTTCTCTCTAGTTCTATCTACGTAGTGGATTCTTTGTAGACCATAATGAAATTATTGTGTCATTCTTCATGAGATGCTCGGATAATATGAGCATAGTCGTAGGAAGACTTGGTCCATTTTATTTAGTCAAATTTTGTCCACAATGTAACAATCATGCATCCACATACTTTATTTAGACAAAATTGTAACTGACAGGATTTTGATATGGTCAAAGTTTTTCCACAATATAATCATCATAATTTATTTAGACAAAATCATAACTAAAAGGATTTTGATGTGGTCAAAGTTTTTTCACATTGTAATTGTTACGCGTCCACATACATGAAGGTGAACTCTTATAATGTATGAGTGTGAGAAGTGAGGTGGAAGATGATACTGTAACAGTTCATAGGAACAAAAATGTAAATTTTTCAGGATGTGTTGAAATATTTAGTGATGTAACATATTTTTTTGAGTTTAGGGTGGTAGGGTGGTTCTAGGGTGAGTCAAATCTCACTGAGGATTGAAGTCCTCATTTTGTAAAAAGTTGGTGCCTGAGAGGATTGGTATCCTCATTTTTGTAACAGGTTGGTGACCGAGAGGATTGGTGTCCTCATTTTTTGTAACAAGTTGGTTCCTGAGAATATTGGTGTCCTTATTATCTGTGATGGGTTGGTGCCTGAGAGGATTGGTGTACTAGTTATCTACTATAGGTGGATGACTGTTGAGATGAAATTTTATAACTTGTAAGTTGGTTCTTGCAAAATAACATAACATATATGTTCTATAATTTTTTCCTGCATTGCGTTTCCATGTAAAAACATTTGTGTACTATGTTCATTGTGTTGTTTTTATTTCTACTTGTATATATCATTAAATGCACACTTATACATAACTTAGGTGGATATTTTGATTTCTTCTTATATATTTCATTAAGTGCGTATTTCTAAATATCTCAACATGTTGAAAGGAAAGAAAAATACAAAAGGTTAATGCAATACTATTCACTCCCCCCCCTCTCAGTATTGTTGAGAGTTTCAACAAAAGTATATTTGGATGATTGGATAGTGTTTAGTTTATTGAAGGACCATATTGAAACTATGTTCTTGATGTTGGAAAGATGTAGACAATTCCATATTTTATTGAACTTGAAGAAGTGTATTTAAATGCACCATTTGGTATCCTGGTGGGTCATGTAGTATGTAAACAAGGGCTTTTGGTTGATCCTACGAAGATTGTTGTTATTGATGATTTTCCACCACCTACCTCAATGCGACAAATACGAGAAGCATTGGGTCATATAGGGTACTACATAAATTTTATTTGGGGATACGTGCAGATTATATCCCCGCTAGAAATTTTTTTGAAGAAGGAGGTCAAGTTTCAATGGAACTAGGAATGTCAACAAACTTTGGATACCTTCAAGCAGAAAATGCTTACTATGCCAATCTTTAGTATTTCCAAATTAGAAGAAGGAATTACATGTCCATTGTTGGTTACTAATTATTGGTTCTACTATATCATCTAAGGTATTGACCCATGGATCATGTCTTTCGGGTTTCCAACAAAGGCCTTTAAAACTATCAGCCCTCCTGGTGAACTAGAAGGCAACGCAGCACGCAGAATGCACTGTGTAGTCTCACCCGAGATAGATTTAAATGGGTGGCCGTAAGACCCAAGTGTATACAGCCTAGGGTTGAGCGCAAGATATAGGATCTATATTCTGGACCATTTATTATAACTTGTGATTGCAACCTAATTTTATTCACGACTTATTCCCTCAATATCACAATAGTATTTAAACAAGCAATGTAACAACTCATTCATTCATTAAGAATGAAAAATAACTACTGAAAAGATGGTAAAGATACGCATGCATTCATCCCATTACACAGATGTTACCATGGTTCGCCCCCTCTTAGGCTACATCCACAAAGATTTGGCTCTTGCCTCTTTTATTATGGTAGTTCTACATATCCAGCGTCGTGCGCTTACAATTCTCCTCAAATGGGTAAGATCTATATGAGGCAAACTAGATCGCACCAGGCTCCTCAGCCTACGATCTAATCCTTAGATCTCCCTTCTCTCCTCTCCCCTATCTCAACAACTTACAAAATAGTGAATACCCATATTACATATCTCATCAACTCATACATATCTATGATGGAACAATACAAAACCGAACTAACCAAGGAGGAACCCCCTATGATACCTATGTATCTATATTTATATATTTCAGGCTCTTCAGTCATTTACAATATATTACCAAAACCCTAACCCTATCGAAATTAGGTATTCCTCCCATGCACGCGTGATGTTATTCCTTCCAATTGTTTCTTTCCTTTCTGCACGCCTTCTTGCAAGTGTGTGTGTTGTGTTTTCCTCTAGCCGTTACTTTAGTTTCTGCAGGCTTTCTTTCCCCACAATGATCCTTCTTTCCACTTCAGCATGTTTCCAACATCCACGTAGATGACTCATCTATAGAATTATGTGCAATTATAACTCAACAAGCGGAAGGAGACTTGGATCATCCCATTACATTTTCCAGCAAAAAGTTGTCGACTACTGAACAAAGCTATACTACTACAGAGTGTGAAGGACTGACAATGGTGTATGCACAACAAAATTTTAGGCATTATCTATTGGGATCACATTTTAATATGTACACGGAGCATTATGTGTTGAGAGACTTAGTCAATAATCTAGTGTTGGGGGGGAGGATATGCACATGGTTTTTATTATTTTAGGAGTATGATTTTTAAGTGATTGTGAAACCATGAAAATTAAATACAGGACCTAGCCATTTGTCGCATAGATTAACATGGGAAGATATAGGAAATATGCATGATGGTATACCATATGCACGCTTGTTTGTAGTACAGATGGTCGATGATTAACTTGGGGATATTATCTAGTTCTTGATCACAAGAGTAGCCTAACTCGACTTTACAATTGCGTAGAAGAAATAGTTAGTAGTAAAAGAAACATATTGTCATCTTATTGCAGAAAATTTGTAAAATTTAGGTGCAAATGGTATTCTTCGTTGATGTTTATTCGAGCACGAGAGTCCTATGATATTATCGGAGGCATGCAAATGAATTTAAAGAGGCCACTATGCATCGAAAGAGATGGCTCAAAAAAATTTACATGCAAGAATTTGGTGGCCCACCCTTCATAAGGATGCTAAGGAGTTCTATCAGACCTGTGATGTATGTCAGTGAGTTCAGAATCCATACAAAAGATATGATATGCCTTTAATATTGCAAGTTACATTGCATTCTTTTGATAAATGGGCAGTTGATTTCATTGGACTGATCAACCCACCATAAAAAAAGGTCAAGATAAAGATATATAATCACTGCAACATATTACTTGACCCGATGGGATGAAGCAGAACCTATCAGAGATTGCAGCTAAGATTTTTTGTGTGGTTTCTATTTGAGAATGTTGTTATGAGGTTTGGATGTCCGAGAATCCTTATGAGTGATCAAGGGACCCATTTTTTGAATAAAATGATTGCTTCTTTGACATAATAATTCCATATCTATCACCAGAAGAGCACACCTTAGAATCCTCAAGCGAATGTAACATTAGTATACGACCAAGAAGCAGTTATTCCTATGGAGTTCATTATGTTGAGTCTGCACATTACCACACTGACAAAGCTCACAGATTCTGGTGCAATAGAGAAAAGATTTTCAGAGATAGTTGAACTGGAGGAAGACTGCTTCATCGAAGGATTTCATCAGTAGGTTTAGAAAGCATGTGAAAAAGGCATGGCATGCCAAACATATTAAACATAAGAAGTTCCATACGTGAGACCTTATTTTTCTCTATAACAATAAATGTTTGTAGCACTCTGTAAATTTCCAAATGCACTCATTGGGTCCGTATATGATAATATTTGTGATAGAGGCAGCTTCTATTCAGTTGGAGAAATTGAATGGGGAAATCATGGAAGGATTGGTCAATGAAAGTTGACTGAAACTGTATAGGGACAACCATCCTTCCATGAATTTTTTTGAGTGCATAGTACGTGTACTATAGTATCGGTATTATACTAAAAATAAAATAAAATAAAATAGAAAAAGAAAAAGATGATTGAAGTTCTGAATCAGGAATTGTTTAAAGACTCAAATTAGCAGAAAAATAAATGAAAAATAAAATGTCCCAGAAATGAAGAAATAAAGAGGAATGTTGTTCCAAGTAGATATCAGTGGCCACCCACCTTTTCCAACTAGCTCAAAACAGTGTTCTGGCAATTTTGGTAATTTACTATTTTTAGCAGTTTTTCGGGTCTTGAACTTTCGGAGCTATTTTGAGGCCCTAAACGACATTTTTTTGGGAAAACAGGGAGCAACATGGAAGTTCCTTCAATATTTCTCCCACAAAAATTGTATTCCTCGGATAGATATTTCTAACAAGGTATCAAGCGCCCCAAACAGAGATCGTATGAAAAAGTTACGCCCCCAGGAAGTTGACATATCAACTACCTCCATCGGGGCCCACAAACCTTTTGGATTTTAATATTCCGGGGTTAGGGTTTTGGATTTTACTTATGTTAAAAATACCCTTAGAGCCTCATTGTAAAAACCATATTCTTACAGACGCAAGTAGCCGTCACATATCTTCTCAAAGATAAGCTAGCACCATTCTAGCAAGTCTTTCACTCTGTATTTTTACAGTCTCTATACATTTCTCTCATTAATAGAAATCATGTATTACTGTATATCTTTGCCTCTGGATATATTTCTGATATATTTCTGTTATATTACTATTTCGCTTTCAATATCTCTGTATATTTCTATGTTAAATATCCACTCTCATTTCGTGCTGAAAATAATCTGGATCAGTGGTATCAAAGCAGGTTGCTCTTGATCATTTTTTTCAGTGCATGTCCTCGACGAGGTCCAAGTATAGAAAGTTGGGTCTTGAGCTTGTCTCTCTTGAATAAAATCACTCTCGCACACCAAGGAAACCCTCCATAGAGGAAGAAAATAAAAACGACAGAGCAGATGATCATATCAATCTGTTGCTTGAGAAAGCTCTCACGTGACAGAGGGATGAAATGATGAAGAATTTTTCCCACATCCTTCAATGCCAGCCAATAGAAACAGGTGCATCTTATCAAACGGCCACTTTGGAGGCACCTCACCTTTCAAGGTACAAGTTAATTTTGATATTCCTATATTTGAAGGACAGATAGATGCAGAATCCCTAGACAAATGGTTAAACCTGCTAGAAGGTTATTTCTTCGTTCACAATTTTTCCGACAGAGAAAAGATCACCTTCGCACTCCTTAAATCTCTCCCCCATGTCAAACATTGGTGGGAAACTTACTGGGAGTAGAGTTCCACAGAGGAGTCTAGAATATATGGGGCCGATCCCACTTGGGATTTTTTTGTGGATGTGGTAAAGGAACAATATTACCCTATTGGCAACTATGAGTACCAATACATGAGATGGACCACACTACGACAGGAGAGGATCCAAGAAGTTCTGGAGTTCACCAATACCTTCCCTACCTTGCACATCAAGCTGGGTATCAAAGATTCTGAGTGACATTTGGTTCTGAAATACCGCGGGGCTCTACATAGATATATCCAAGTTGAAATGGATTTTCTGGACATCTCATCACTCAGTTTTTCTTATCGATATGTTGTTAAAATTAAGCAGAAGTTTAAACACCAGAACAAATGGGATTTTAGATCTACAAATCCGCAACAACCAAAGTATGAGAAAGATGACCCTAAAAAATAGCTTCTTGAAAACTATTCTAAGCCACAGGAAAAGAAGGGTCATGGAAAGACAAAGAAGGACACCGAAAAATGGTGCAATTTCCACAAAATCCCCTAGAAAAACACCAATAATTTTCGAAAAAAATGGCCATTGGTGTCCGAGATCAAAGACAATGATCCAAACCATAATTCAAAATCCAATTTTGAAAATAGTGGTAAAAGTCAGATCATCGACGCAGACCCCACTGCTATTGTCATGATCGCAACAATTCAACCAGAAGAACCAACAGATCCTGAAGAGGGGGAGAACCTTTTTCATTCACAGATGTGGGTGAAGGGGACCCCGTTGCATTTTATTGTTGATGGTGGAAGCCAGAAGAACCTCATATTAGCAAAGGTTGTTAAACAGTTGGGATTGTTGAAAACACCACACCCGCAACCATACAAAATCTTCATGTTAGCCAACAGTGTCAATTTTAATACAACATCCATCCCTTCAAGGATGAGGTATTATGTGATGTTGCCCCACTGGATGTCTGTGATGTTCTCTTGGGACAACCATATATGTGGAGACACCATGTTGTTTATGAGTCTCAACCCCGCAGTGTCATTCTTTCTCTAGGGGGTCATCTCTACAGAATACCAGAGTTAGTTCTGACTATTGTTCCACCTAAACAGTGCCACAAGGTAGTATCTCATACTGCAAAATTCAACTTCTTCACAATCTGTTCAAAAGGGAAACATAAGGACAGTTCAACCACTATAGCCTCGCCCCAAGCACCTTCTATTCAACAGAAGTAGAATGACAAGGTTGCAACAAAGCATAAAAGTCCTTCTGCACACCGTCCTCTCATGTAGCTTGAATTTTTGAACAACCTCAACCTCAACAGGTTCATGACAGACTTCCACAAACTGAGCAACGCGGCGTCTCTAGCAAGGCAAGTAACTCACCAAGATTCAAATTCAACAAATGCTTGTTCCTCTCCCCCGAGAACTCAATGCCATGGAGACCATTTCTTCCTAAGGAGGGAGGATTGATCTAGGTGGATGTCGGTGACCACCCACCTTTTCCAACAGGCTCAAAACAATTTTCTGGCAATTTTGGTAATTTACTATTTTTAGCAGTTTTTCGGGTCTTGAACTTTCGGAGCTGTTTTGAGGCCCTAAACGATGTTTCTTGGGAAAACGGGGACCATCATGGAAGCTACTTCAATGTTTCTCACACGAAAATTGTAGTTCTCAGATAGATATTTCTAACGAGGTATCAAGCGCCCCAAACAGAGATCGTATGAAAACATTACCCCCCCGGGAAGTTGACGTATCAACTACCTCCATCGGGGCCCGCAAACATTTTGGATTTTCATCTTTCGGGGTTAGGGTTTTGGATTTTCCTTATGATAAAAATCCCCTTAGAGCCTCATTGTAACAATCATTTTCTTATAGACACGAGTAGCCGTCACATCTCTTCTCAGAGATAAGCTGGCACCATTCTAGCAAGTCTTTCACTATGTATTTTTACAGTCTCTGTACATTTCTTTCATTAATAGAAATCGTGTATTACTGTATATATTTTCCTCTGGTTATATTTACAATATATCTCTTTTATATTAATGTTTCTCTCTCAATATCTCTGTATATTTATATGTTATATCTCCACTCTCATTTCGTGCCAAAAATAATTCGGATCAAATGCACACATGAAAGAGAATTGAATTACGCGCACGAATGAGAATTGAATTACGCACAAAAAGGAGAATTGAATTGCGCCCAAAAAAAGAGAGGATAAAGACCTATGGAGATGACGGGAAAAACATTAAAGAGAAAACACGATGAAGAGATGGTGGGAACGCGTTGTCATAAATGAAAAGAGACAACAAGATTTTGACAAGCTGGAAAAGCTAGACCCCGATCCACTGGAAAATATGAAATTAATGAAGAATCCAGAAAATAATTGAATGTGAATAAAATCTGATTGGACTGCAAATTTTGGCGTGAAGAGGAATGAAACAGATGACAACAACACATAAAAGAAGATGAGGGGTGACAAGAAAGGGTCAACTGTTTGGAAATTTGAAGAGAACAAAGAGCTGAGTGAGTTGCAGATAGAGCCAAATTGTATAAATCCATGGTGCCATCAAAGGCAGGAGCATCCACATCACAAATAGAAAAAACATTCACTAAGCAAGCATCAACACCTGTACAGGAAGAAACCCTGAGAGAAGAAACATCATATCCAAGTCTGGGAAACTTTCCAAGGGAATATGTGTCACCGAGGAAGCCAACAACAATGCTAGTTAGACTGCGTAAAAATCCAAAGTATGACTTCGGTGCACTGATGATTCCACTTGGGGTCAGCATTGAGGGAGACATGTTGGGCGTAGTAGGAAGTATATGGTTTTCAAACCATGATCTTGTAGATCTGAAGAAATTTACAGAGTTAGCACCACAAAAATATCTGTGCACAAGACTTAGTAGAGACTCGCTCTTACTCACAATCGAGCCACAAGAGTAGGCAACAGGACTACAACGAACATGCATATTGAACCTATTGGAGATCCAACATTTGGAAGAAGTGTAGAAATTAACATATGCGTCAAGTTACTGTTGAGTTGCATCCATGGATTTTTTCTCTAGTTGGATAGACCAGTTTCAATCGATACCCACCTTATCATGCAAATTATAGGATTGTCGTCAGCAGGGGAGGACTCACTACCTTTGTTCATGGATACGACTCAAGCAAAAACATTAGCAGAAATGATGAAGGAAAAATACGACATGCACAAAGGAGTTTGTGGGTTGTACATCATAAGAATTAATGATGATACCATTAGATTTGTGACATAGGTGATGGCTTGCAAGTTACTAAGGAAATTTCATAGAGACCAAGTACCAACATGAGTAATAATAGCAGTAGAAAAGTGTGCAGCGAGAGTGTAGATGAATTAGGAAAAAAATTTGGTGAACCCATTTTTAACCGACTGCATGGAAGTGCATAATAAAGGTATGGAGTTCCAATATGCATGATTATTATTTTTAATTGCATTGGTTTCTTGGAGGGAGCTAGAAGAAACTCATCTCCCAGAAGATAGGCAAGAAATGTTCCTGGCAGCAAGGTATGTTTCTTTGTGGCATACCGCACACAAGAATAGGCAAATGGACAACAATGTCATTTTCTAAATTTATAAGGAGATGTTGTAGTAGTGTATTGAGGAAACACCATGCATCCTACCTCATACAATTTAAGCATATAAAGAAATCATGCTATTGAAAGTAGGGCCACACCACATGTACATACAAGCAAAAAGGGATCCAAATCAACAATGGTTGTTGAGTAACTATAGACTGGAAGAACATGATGTCATTCTGGTTGTAAATGAATGGGAGAAGAGTGGAAAACCCCAGTGCCAGAAGAAATGCAGAAGGAGATGCAAAACAAAGATAAATATCAATAAAAATTACATGAACATGAAGAACAAAGGAATGGTGTGGTAGACACTCATAAAACAACACTGCACAGTGGAGAGAAGAGAAAAGAGCACCCTAAGGAGTGATCATCACATAAACAGAACAAGAGGAAAGCCTCAAAGGAAGTATCTATCTGGGACTTAACTAAATATAACTTGGGGAATATTGGAGATCAGGTGAAATAATTTACTGAAGAAGCAATTCAACGAGTTGCGCAAAAATAGGAGGAAATGTACACAAATGTGCAGGTACATATAGCTACACTGCGCCAGATTTTGGAATCTAATAGGATAGTGCTAGTACGAATGACAGAAGAAGAACATAAAAAAGCATAAAAAATACAACATAGTCACAGCTGATGACTTCTCAACCATCATCACCATCAACATAACGTCGAATCACAATATATCAGCAGGGGCCATAGATTTCCCCACAATAGAAATGCATAAGTGTGTGCAAGCATTGAGTCATATTGACTTAGTGTTGTCACAATTACCATTGAACGTGCTACAAATATTGTAGACAAGTGCCATACAAGAGATACAATTACGCGCATAATCGACTTCTATAGAGTTGGGAAAAGTTACTACAGACAATAAAGCACTACACGCATAGTATAGAAAACTCATGCTAGAACGAGACACAATTGTGCAGAAAACAACAAGGTTGCAAAATTCAGTGTAGGAGGTATACAAAATCATCCCAAAGGTAAAAATGGAAGTAGATACTCCCTTGGAAGATCAAGTGACAAATTTGAGCGAATCCATTCAGGGATTCCACACAAACATAGTCAAGTTGGAAGCTCACACAACGTCGAGTACCCCACCATATGAAAGTGAGCAACGTGAGAAGAAAACCATGAATACCATGGAGAGTATTAGGAGTTTGGATGAGGAATGAACAAAGTTATAGGAAGAGAGTACAAAAGTGTGGACATGGTTGATGGAAGATGTTAAATTACAAGAAATAGAACAGAGGTTACAGACTGCACAGGAGAAGGCATAGAAGTTCAAACAAACAATGAGCACTCTTCCAAAAACAAAACAAATGACTATAATAGTTGAGAATAGGTAGCTACACCACGAGATAAACTAGATAAGAGCTAAAAAACAGAATCTTGAGTAGAAGTTTGAGATGATGCAAGAGGAATCATTTCAGGTAACAAAAGAACTTGTGGCTGCACAAGGCATGGTAAACAAAGCAGTGCAAGAAAATGAAGAGAAACTAAATACCCCCATTATCACATAGAAAAAATAGAGGATTTTGATGCAAGAAGCATAGGAAAAGAAGAAGGTCGCAACCATGAAGGAAAATTTTTAGAATTTTGTTGTGATGTGGAAGGGAGTGCAACAAAAGGACTTAGTGGATCGAGACGAGCCCTGAGTGAGTGTTGGGGGCCTATTGGGATAAGATTTTGGGGACCATTTTTTAGAATTGTGTAGGTGAAAACCATTCCAATAGAGCGACAGGTCGGCCAAGGATCAACACACACAAAATAAGGAAAGAGACTTGGCGCACTTTCGCATGCAGGGATCAATGCACGCAAAAGAAGGAAGATCGTTGGAAGCCATTAGGCATTTTGGGTCCATCGATATGGGATAATACCCATTGTAATTGTATAAATATGTAAGGGTTTTTGGATAGAGAGAAGAGGGAAGATAGGGAGACAGAGGATATGGAGATAGATAGTGAGTAGGTGAATAGGAGAACGACAAGGGAATTTTTTATGAGACATAATGTATGAGAGTAGTGTGCATATTTTGTAATGGATGTTCTGAATAATATAATAAGAATTCGATCATTGTGGATGTATCCCATCTTGGGTGAACCACGTTAATCATGGTCTTTATGCGTTATAATGTGTTTTATGTTATGTTTATTGCGTGCACATGATATATGTTTTGTTGCTATGAATATGTTACATGTTAATATGTTTATGTGCATATCATATAAGGAAACCTGAACAAATGCTAGGTATAATGGTTATTAGGATTTCCTCCCATCCCTTCATCACTGTGGAAATCTGGTTCCTACGGTTTCCATAGATACCTCGGGTGAGACTTCACCTGCTTGCGGGTGATTCCGAAAGGGTTGGTATCTAAGGGTTTTGTTGGAAAATTCACGGTGAACCCTGGGTCTGCCCACTACGTGCCAACACCCAATGACCCCCCTTCTACTCCAGTTCATATTGTTCCCACAAATGCATCTTTTCCCTCTCATCTGGTTTATCCAAAACTACTAGTTCATACTATGGTAGAAGTTTCCACTAATGTATCTATGCCTCCTCCTCCTCCTCCAAAATATCACAAAACCACCCCTCATGGATCTCAATTTGACAAAGGTAATTAACCAATTACCTATACCAACATGGAAAAATCTTCATCCTCTTCTCACTCCAAGACAAAATTAGCAAGGAGTGGAAAAATAAGTTTGAGTGAATTGCATCTAAAAGTATCCCAACTGGAAGAAAATAAGTCTCAGTATTAATACTTCATCAGGGAAAGGGAAGAAGTTTTCAAAAATATATTTCCTGGGTTAATTTGATTTTGTTTATTTTGACATTTGACTACGGAACTATTTTGGACAGATGGTAGAACCATGATGTTCGTTTTTGAAACTTGAAAATATCATGCTAATTTATGGGAGATACAAGTGATATATGTCATGGTAATTTTGATGCATGTTTATGGTATGCTATATGGTGTTGATTTTTATATTTGATTATATTATGGAACAACAAGAAAAATCTAGAAATGATTATTGAAATAAAAGATGCATGATAGAGAGGGACCCAACCTATTTGGTTATTATATTATTTATTAATTATCCTTATCATAAAATTAGTTGCCATATTTATTAACTAAAGTTATTTAACTTAAATAACTAAAAGTAGTTCAACTACTTAAAGAAGTACCTTTTAGAGAATAAAAGGAAGGATAAAAGGACAAGGAAGATATAAGGAATTAGAGATAAATACTTCTGATAATGTTTTCTCTTGTTTCAAATTGAGATCTCTGAATTTCATTCTTTCATTTTTTGAATTCTTTGAGAGATAAATCCTCTTGTTGACAGAAGGATCATTCTAAATATTGCAAAGAAGACAGGACTAAGAAGCATAGACATTTGACATGCTTCATAAGGTCATTCATTTGTCTTGGTAGTCTATTTAGTTTCGTTAGAATTTCTGAATTAATTTTCAGTTCCGATTAAGACTATTTTGCAGAGTCAATACTTGGTGATATTGTGGCTTGGTTGATCTAGTAAATTACAGTCTTGGTCTTTTTATTTTAGACTCTAGTTCTCTTTGTATGATTGTTAAAATTCCATCTTAGAATTCTCAATATGATTTTGTTCCTTACCCTTGTAGGGGTTTGAAAAAAGGAATTTGGTTTTAAATAAGAAAGGTCATCATTAATAAAAGAAATTTGGTTTATTCTCTATTGAGACTTCTGTTACTTATTTTCAGATTTTATGTATTCTTTGTTTGTTCATTTTAATTTGATAAATATTCACACAAACTTTTTTTTTAGAAAAATATTATAACTTGATAATAATATCAGGCCCAAGAACATATTTCTTGAGGGATGATTAATAAATTTGAGCAGGATATAAGCCCAAGGTAACATTCTCGCCTATCTCACCCTAGCCTAGTGAGATTTGAAAATGCTTGAGTGAGTACTTTCCATTCCTCGCATCAACATTTATTTGGCGTCCATACTTGGGAGTGATATTTTACTCTTTAGTTGTTCTTTTGTATATTTTTATTTTTTTATTAATGACTTTTCCTACCTAACAACATCCTAACCTAAGGTTTCCTGATCAAAGGATCATTGCATATTGTATTTTTTATTTAATTATTGAAACTTCTCGTACCCATGAGGAACTTGTTCATTATTGGCAAGCTATGTACAATCATCATAATTATGTTGTATCAACTAATAATCCATCCAATTTCATCAAACAATTTGGTTTATTCAAATATGAAAAGGATTTAAATACCACTCCTGAACATGTACCTTCTCCTCTTGATTTGACTCCAACTAGAAGTCTTCTTCCTAAATTCAAAACCCATTTGCATAAGTTTTCTGGAAATGGCACTATATCAGTCAATGAGCAACTCATTGCCTTTTATAATGCCTATCATACCATTTGGTCAAATGATAATGACACTTGTTTGTGTCTCTTTGTCAACTCATTGAAGGGGAAAATTGTAGATGAATTTTTTGAATTGCCACCCAATATTTTCTCAACATTGTATGAATTTTCATATTGGTTTAAGTCTACTTATGGAAAACCTCAAAGTCCAACATATAAGTTCAAAAAATAAAATAATCTTGTTTACAACAAGGGTTAAACTATAAAATATTTCAATCTATGTTTCACTAAATTGTATAATCAAATCCCATAAATTATCAGACCCCATAATCATGCCACTTCGATGTATTATTATAATAACTTACTTGCTACTTACATACATAGGTTTGAAGAAAATAATGATGATATTTTAGGTTATGCATTACATACATGCTTGGAATTTCAGGAAGAATTGGCCAGGAAACGTCTTCCTATGAAAGAATTTGTTAAACATATTGATATGTCAATTTTCTTGCAGTTGGTACAATACATGAACAATCAAATGATTTATTTTGAGAGAAAAGAAATGACTTCTAAGTCTACCCTAGTTGAAACTTGCACACAATTTTCTTTTATTAATCAACCAAATAATCTTCATCCTAACAATTATCCTCCAAAATCTATTCTTTCAAGATCTTGGTGCAATTTTCATGAAGATAACCGTGATGAGAGTAGCTATGAGGTCAACAAATAAAGTGAGAGAATGAATCTTTGGAAAAAAATCCAATACAACTATTTATGCCTTATATTGAGCTCCAAAAGAGGATTTTATGATGGTTGATACAACATATAAATCCTATGCAAACAAAGGTAAGGGTGGACCTCCCAAGACCACTTTTACCCTATGTTTTTCCTCTCAACAAACAAATCCTCAAGTTACCAAGGGTGCACAAAGTCACAAGGTTTCTACCTCTTCTCCTTCTTCTTCTAAGTATAATATCTAAAACAAATAGCTACTATTAAAGTAGATGCATCTTTACTGGATATGGTCACCTTCCTAGAGAAACACAAGCATCTGAAAGATTTTATGGAAGGTAAAACTTCCACAATTGCTAGTTTATCTAAAGAAGAAAGTGAATAAGAGATGTATATAAATAAAGTAGTTGTATATAAACCTATGATTTATGTTAAAAATACTCCCTTCTATGTATCAGTAAAAATAATGTACAAAATTGCTCATTATTTCCTAATTGATGGCAGGTAAGGTCCTAATGTTATGTCAAAGATAATCATGGAAGAATTGGGTCTTTCATGTATAAATGAGAATTCAAAGAGCATGTTTTCTTATAATACTCAACAATAAGTTACAATTGGTGAAATCAAAGACATGACATTAGTTTTTTTTGCTCATCCAGAAATCAAAACCACCTGCAATATTCAAGTGATAGGCATGCCAGTCAATAATTATTCTATCATCTTAGGAAGATATTGGTAGGAATTGACTGGTGGTTACATTTCTTTAGATGGGTCACACATGCCCCTCCCTAAGAATGGAAAGAACATAATTTTTCTCAAGGAAATATGTATCTCTCCTTATATTGAGAGTCTTTCACAACCTCATGTAAATTATATTGAGGAAGACCTGTGTGTATATTATATTTTTCTTGAAGAAGATAATGATTTTTTTTACCCTCTTCAGAGCAGAAGATGGAATGTGGCACATGCACTTTGATGATTCCTTTTCAAGTGAGGCTAATGGTGCAGGGATAATATTGTATTCTCCCACTAGAAATATTCATAACTTTTCTTATCGATTAGAATTTGCTTGCACCAATAATATGATAGAGTTTGAAGCCTTGATTCTTGGTATTGAAAATTATTTTAACCTTGGCTTATATCATCGTACTATTTTTGGAGATTTATATATTATTGTCAATATGGTTAGAAAAATATATACTCCCTCAAATAATATTCTTAAGAGATATACACAGGCAGTATGGTATCTAATTTTAAATTTTTTTATCTTTTAACATCACACACATCAGGAGCGACCTGGATTCAATGGTTGATAGGCTTGGTGTTTTTTCAACTAGTCCTACAAGGAAATTGTTGCCTCAGAGGCCCGCTTGTACATTCATGTCTTTATATAGTCCTCATTTTCCAAATAATGTAGAATCGTGACAAGTTTTTCCTGATGACGAAATTTTTTTGTGCTTTCTTGCAAATTGAGCCTATTAAACGAAAGAAAATTATTTCTTTGGAAGACAATAGATATCCTAAAGGATTGAATCCTCTTGAGAACTCATTATCATCTAGTGATGTTGGGAATAAGAAAGAAAAATAAGAGGAGTCATCAAAAATAAAAATTGGTGATATTGTTCACCAAATCTTGGGACTCATTATAATCCAAAGGCTTTGAAAATTGGATCCCAGTGTTCAGAAGAATAAAAATAGAAATTCATATATTTATTCCATGAATTTAAAGATGTCTTTGTTTGTTCTAATGTGGATATTTTTGGTTTTGATCCTAATGTTATTTAGCATGCTATTCCTATTAAGGAAGAAGCGAAATGATTTAGGCAAAGACAAATGCCTATCAATACTACCTTAGAATCTACCATCCGAAAGGAAGTTGAAAATTTGAATAAGGATCACATTTTTTTCCTATAAAATATTATGAGTGTGTGTCTAATCTTGTCCTAGTGCAAAAGACAAATAGTGATATCATATTGTGTGTTGATTTTGTGCTTTAAATAGGGAAAGTGTAAAAGACAATTTTCCTCTCCCAAATATGGAATTAATTTTACAGCAAGTTCCAAGGTCACAAATGATGTCCCTTATTGATGGTTTTTCAAGTTATAATCAAATCAGAGTCAAGGGGGCAGATAAATACAAAACCACATTCACTACTTGTTGGGGAACCTTTACATTTGAAACAATTCCATTTGGTCTAATAAATGTAGGCACTTCTTTTCAGAGGGATATGCAAATAGCCTTTGACGATATTATTAATAAGATTATACAAATCTATCTTGATGATTTAATTGTCTATTCTAGAAACCGACAAGATTATTTTGACCATATTAGAAAAGTTTGCTTACATTGCAGAGAGTTTGGAATGTCCTTGAACCCTACAAAATTAATATTGTGTGTCACACAAGGTAAAATTATTGGTCATATTGTTTATTATTAAAGAATTAGTATTGATCCCGAGACACTTATCACAATTCAAAATCTTCAAGATCCTTCTTCTAAAAAGAAGATTCAATCTTTTATGGGTAAAATCAATTTTGTTAGAAGAGTTATTCCCTATTTTGCAATAATGGTTAAATCAATTCATAACATACTTAATAAAGATTGGTCACTCTCATAGAATGATGATACCAAAAGGGATTTTGTAGAAGTCAAGAGAGAAATTAGTTATGCACTGATTTTGGTGAATCCAAATTTTGAAAAAAAAATTATTATCTATACTAATGCTACTGAAGAAGCAATATCTGTTATTCTTCTTCAAAAACATGATCAAAATGACGACCAAGAAATATATTACATGAGTCAAATATTATCAAACGATGAATTTAAATACACTTTGATTGAAAAACATATGCTCTTGTAAAAACTATTGAAAATTTTATCCATTATATCTTACGCAATCACACACAGGTAAAAGTCCTTTTTCCTACTGTTAAATTTCATTTTTCTCAAACACATATTTTAGGAAAATACAAGAACATGATTTCATGAATTCATGATAACAAGAAGAATATTTCTAAAATAAGAACATTTTAGAATAGAAGAATATTTTAGGAATAGAAGAATATTCCTAAAATAATCATGTTCTTGTTATAAATAAGAACATTTTAGAATAGAAGATATTTTAAAAGAATATTCTTATATTTTAGAATAGAACAATATTTTAGAATGACTATGATACAAGAACATGATTTCTTGTTCTTGTTAGAATATTTTAGAAATAAGAACATTTTAGAGTAGAAGAATATTTTAGGAATGACTAACTTAGTAAGGTATCTTGCCTTTAAGAACTTTCTAAATTGAACTCAACTAGTAAATTAGTAAGGGGGTAAGTCAATAAAATGTGTAAGGGAATATGAGGACACCTAGGAGCGATTCTAGAAATGGTTTTAAGTGGGTGAGGGAAATAGGAGTAATTAATTAATTAATGAAATTATTTTCTAGTGCAATGAAGGGGATGGGTGACACATGTACAGGGAGGATTTTTCTGAATCAAATATTGGGAATTAAATTAAATAGGAATTTGGTAAAGAAAATGACTTAGAAACTCTATATAAAGGAGGAAGAAGGAGGAGGATGGATCTCTTCTGTTATGCGTAACATTACGCTGCAGAATTTTAGACTCGATTGACTTAGCTTGTGGGAGTTGGGATACCCAGCTCTGTGAGGAGTGGTAGCTCAGCCTTGCGAGGCAAGTTGGGAGCTAGTTGTTCTCTGGTTTAGTGTGTGTGGCCTCTTTGCGGCTCAGGGTGCTAAGGGGGGATAAGAGTACCCCTAGCATTGGCTGGGAGGTGCCGGAGAAGTCTCATCGGTCGGCAAGCGAGAGTTTCACGAACCGCGCAGGAAAACAAATCAGAGCGGACGACTTGGGCTATGGTACACTTGTTTTTATTCTACATGGTAGATTATTATTTACCTTACGCTTTCATTTATGTACTTTTGACTATGTAAAGAATATGTTAACTTAGAATTTTAATTGAGAACTTAAATTTCCCCATAGCCTTAAGTTCGTTGCTTGACTTGATTCTCCTGGCTTTCAATCCCTGAATGTTGTGACTGTCCTTTTGGTTTTGTTGATTTATTGTGAATAGTTGTGCCTTACTTCATCCTCATCCCTAGATCATCAGTCCACACCTGAGCAGTCAACCAGGAGCCCGATCGATGGTCGTCACTTTGGTGTTAATGGACCTATATATCCTAATGCCCTTCTTTTCTGTGTGTGGATGATGAGCGAAGGATGTGTTGCCCAGCCGTCTACCCCCGTTGATTGTTCGTGGATGATTGATGGTCATTGTGCCTTCTTGTGTTGAGTAATTCAGCCATCGTTATCATTCATATCCCCTAATTTTTAACTCTGTGTTTTACCTATGTCTGGATGGACGAATTACTTTTATCTTTTACCCTGGAATTTTAATCCTTACAAACTAGAGAATTTTCGCTCTGCAAATTAATACTTGACAATAAATTTTTCCTCTACAATTTTGTTATGTTTTAAGGCGAATTCCATTATGGTACCCTGTGCTTTCTTTTTCATTTACATGAAAATGATCTATGTTATCTATGTTATCATTAACAACAATTTCTCCTCTGCAAATGATTGCTTTTCGTTGGAAAATTCTACTCGGCGTTTGTTCCTCCATGAACTGTTTATCTGAGATGCATCAAATAATTTCGACAGGTGCCTCCCATAGCAAAGTTACCCTTTTTCTTTCCTGTGTTTGATTCTCCCTCGTTGCGTTCTGATTTGCACCTCATACCTGTGTTTCCTGTGTCTACGATTTACCCAGGATCCATAAAAATTTGTTGTATCATTTAATAGTCGACTGACAACGAATTTCTAGACATAAATTTTATCACCAATCCGTCAGCGATTACCATTGTGTTAAGACATCATTTTCCCCCATTTTGTGGACCACCAATTGTGTTGGACCAGCGAATCTGTGCCTGGGCGTGCGTTATTTTTTGTGTCCGGGTGTTCTTCATGTTAACCCAGCGTTTCCATGCCTAGGGGTTTTCATTCTTAATGTTTGGGAATTTATTTTTCAGGTCTAGGCATTTGTATTGATTTCTATTAAATTGATAGCGATGTATTCACTTTACCCAACGACCTCGTGGCACATTACCCAACCAGACTTTAACCATGAATTTGATTGATACCTGCATTTTCCATAAACCCCTCTGCTTAATTGCGTTTTTATTTTCCCCAACGAATAGAGTGTTTAATTGTTGTGTTTGGTTATCTAATTAATATTTTGGTTGTTGATAGTGATTATGGTGGACCGAACAATTTTATTTCTCGCAATGATATATTCTGGCCAAATTTTAGCACTAAACAATGTCTGACGACGTGGTTAAATGTAATATTGGTGTTTGAAGTTTCAGCATTTTTAATGTCTCACCATCTAATTATATGTAATATCTTCCTTAATAAATGTTGTCAGCATAATTGTATTTATAATTACTCTTTACGTTTCCAGCATCTTTATATCTTGGACAACATGTTTATTTTTACATAGATAGCATTTTTATACCTTTATTTATATAGACATATTTATACCATTAGACAATGGAATATGTTATGATGATTATATTATGAGATACAGATTACACCAATGAACCATTTTTCTTAATGATGATTATGTTATGAGATATGGATTATACCAACGAACTAGTTTTCTTAATGACGATTATGTTATGAGATACATATGGAATATCTTGGAACTATCCACATTAACCTTTAACAATGATACCTTATTACGTTAGCCATTATCCTTTTGCAAATGTTTATGGATTATATATTGATATGGTTAATATACCACTATCTTGTATCGCTAATTTTATTGGTCATATGTTAACCTTTATCTGTATTTCTTAAATATTGTGATTTAGTTGTATTAACCATTATCTTGTATTAACCTTATCAACGATATTGCCACTATCCTTTATTTCTAATTTTCTTTTAAAAGTCATGTACCTTAATGTTTGTATTCAAGGTGTGCAGATTGATTGTGTTGCGCAAGGAAATTGTTTTGTTGCTTGAGTGTCCTAGTCGTCCGACAGACTTGTCGTTGGGTGCTAGGGTTAGTTGTCAGGTGCTTAGATAGTCCTTGATATCCTAGCAAGTTGATTTTAGTTGGGGCTAAGGGTCCAGTTATTTTGTTTCTCCATGGTTGTTGTCGCGCCCATCACCTAGTGACGACATGATTCCTGATGAGGGGATCATTGCACGCCCTAAGGGATAGAGGCGAGGGATAACATGGTCAGGGTCTGTACTACCCATTGTGGGCGTTGTTTGTTGTAGTTTTTTTGTCATTTGGGTGGTAAGGCCTTCATGCTCTTGGTTGCGCACCATCGAGGTCCTATTTAACTGGACTTCGAGGCCATTGTGTCGGGATGGGGATGTTGTCCCTTAGCTTGTAGGCGAGGTCGTGTTGTGTCGGGTGGGGAGTCATTTCTCCTTGTTGTTTTATGCATGTTTCATCTAGTTTCTCTTGTGCCAGTGCGTGGAGTCTTAGTCTTTTGTGGCATGTTCTGCGGGCATGGCACTCACCGTGAGATGTCTTGTTTAGCTATAATCATTGTTGTCATCCTGTTTAAAAAAAAAAAAATGCACCTTTTGCATCGCTTGTAGTCGTAACGAAGGGGTTGTTACAACAAATTCTCACACAATCAAGGGAAAATATCTAGCCTTACACCTAGCTCAACATCCTAAACCAGGTGTTTCTTCTAAAAATGATGAGGATGCTTTGTCTACACTTTTTCTTGTTGAACATGAAAATCTTGATTTAGCAGAACATCCTTGGTATAATGACATAATTTATTATTTTGTAATTTCAAAAATGTCTTGATTATATTGAATACCATAAACGCATGAGAGTTTGTTTCAAAGCCTCCAAGTATATGATCTTAGGTAATTATGTTTTTCGCATAACTACTAATGGATTGTTGTTACGTTGTGTAGAGAATACAACAACCAGAAAAATATAGAAAGTAATTTTTGGATCAGTAGACTCTGGTATTCATACTGGTGATCATTTTGCACGAAAGCCAATACTTCATTCAAAATCTTGAGAACTAGTTATTACTAGCCTTTAATATTTAATGATTCTTATAATTTTACACAGGCTTGTGATGAGTGTCACAAGTTTGCAAGAAAATAAAATTTATGTGTCATGCCTTTATAACCAATTCTTCCTGATTTCCCTTTTTCTAAGTGGGGATCGGATTTCACAGGTCCTATTAATCCTTCATATTCAATTGGACATATCTTTATCCTAACAACAATAGACTATTTCACCAAATGGACTGAAGTTGCACCACTCAATCATGCACAAGATGAACAAGTAATATTATTCTTGGAATCTAATATATTCTCTTATTTTGGTCTTCTAATAGAAATATCACTAATAATGGGCCAACTTTCATATTTGAAAAATATACCCTATTTATTAATAAATTTGGGGTGAATCATTTCACTTCATCCACTTACTATCCACAAGAAAATGAGAAAGTTGAGTCCACAAACAAAAATTTGGTAAATAGTTTTTAGAATATTATTCGTGATAAACCCCATGAATTGCATACATTGCTCACATATACACTTTGGGAAGACCGAACCACCATTAAAACTAGTACTGGACATACCCCTTTCCAACTATTATATGGTAAATAAGCTATTATGCCTGTGGAACTTGAGTTAACCTCCCTTAGATTAACATTGCAGGTTGAAGAGTTTAACTCTACAAACATCCCTCAAAGAATTAATGCATTGTTGGTTCTTGAAGAACAAAGGAGATATGCCCTAAAAAATATCAAGAAGAGATACCAATATGTCAAAAAGTATTTTTACAAGAGAGAGAAATCATCTACTTTTGCAGCTGATGAAAAAGTGTTACTTTGGGATTCTTCTCATGCTAATAAAGGTAAGCATACAAAGTTTTAGAATCTTTGGTTAGGTCCTTATATAATCACATATGTTGTGGGTAATAATTCTTATTTGTTGAAATACATGGATGTGCGATTGTTTTCTTATATGACTAATGGTTCAAATTTGAAATACTATGTCAAACCTGGCTAATTTCTTTACTACTAGTGTTTCCTATATATAATTTTGATTTTCTGCTTGTATAGTTTTACTACTTTTATTTCTGGTTTAGACTAAAATTTTATTTTTTGTTTTTATTTTTATTTTTGAGTAAAAAAAGGGTCAATCAAATTTTTTAGTATGAACAAAAGTTGAAAATTTTTCATTAATATTCTCTAAAACAAACAACAAAGTTAAATTAATGGTTTTCCGTACACTACTGATGTAGTTTTTACTATACCTACAAAATGTCTTGTTAAGACTTGATGGTTATAGTTTTTTCCCTCTTCTACCTTTCCCATGATACCCTTCATGAGTGAATCATTTAAGAGAATATCAAAAAAACTTTACAAAATATTCATTGAGTATGATAAGAAGAATAAGTCACCACCAAAATTGATTTCTATTTTCAAAAACAAAACCAAACATTTATGAGTTCTAGCTGCTATAAGCAGACTTTCCTATGGAGTCGCTAGATGTTGACTCAAAAATTCGTCACCTATTATAAATACTAGCAAAGTATTGTAGAGCTTATTATTAATATTATATAACTAATAGGTGGGGTCCCCAAGGATTGAGATCAAAATATTGGTTTTCTAAAACTTTTCCTCTACATTATATACTTTAATTTTTGTCATTTTGAAGAAATGGTTTATGGCTTATTAGTTATGCATATCATTGAAGCTGAAATATTTACTTGCAAAATGATGAAAGTCTTAACATCATTATAGCATCGAGAGAATGAAGAAGTTTGATACATGTGACAATATCAAATATGAACAATTGGCCACCACAAAAAAACATTGGTTGATAAGATTATGATGTTTAATTAGTGCCAAACCATGATTCTTTCATGCAAATCAAGTTAGAGGAAAAGTCATATAGTTTGCAAAAGGTCTTGGTTTCACTATTCAAAAAGGTTTTCACATGGTTCGATTACTCATATATATAAGTAATACACATACTATAATCACAATGTATAAAATAGATGCATTTGTTGAAACAACATTGTTAAAAGTTTGAGTTATGAATACATTCAACATATAATCTATACATGATATATCATATTCATAGAGTTGATTGGCATTGGACGATGGTTATACATATTATATGAATTTATTTGAATTTATATGTTATGTATGTGGTATAAAATCACATTGATTCCAACGTTGTTAATTATATGAAAACAATTTAATTTATTCAAATTGACATAATCGAAAGTTCGCATGTTGTGAGGGTTATGTATGTTGAGTGAATTGTTGACTTAACATGCATTTTAATGTTTTTTTGGATTGGTGACATGATAGAGTTGGCCATGCATTGAAGGTGCTAGGATGTGGGAATTTACTCCATAGTCCCACTCACTATCACTCCCTTTCTAGCTTGGATTTTGGTCGTTTTCTCTATTGAAGGTTGAGTAAAAGGATATGAGATCCTATTTCTAAAACCCTCACTTATGGTGGTTTCTATAGCTGATTTTCCCCTCATATATGGTTTAAAAGTGTCAATGTACAAGGTATGACTACACAATTGATTTGGAATCTAGTGCAATACATATTTGTCTTTAAAATCTAATTTTTTTTTCTCTGGTTAACATTATTGTGTGCATGAATGTTTTCTTCTCCCTTCTTTGTCATTTCTTGAAGGAAAAAGTGAAAAAAATAATTGTTTACTCATAGTTAATATTTTCAATGTACTCCATTCTCACACTTTCCATTTTTATTTTCAAAGGAAAAATATTGCTTTTCGTAGCTCTTGGTTCGTATGCAAACTCAAACTCGATTTCTCTTTGCTTTTTCATGGTTTCTATGGTCTTTTTGAGAATTACCCATTTATTTTATGAGATTACAGGCATGGGTTTTTGGTGTTGTTCAACTCATGTTTGAGTCTTTCTATGAAATCTGACCATTTATTTTGATATGGGTCAAACCCGAGTGGAAATTTTACACTTGGAGGTATTCATTATTTCGATTTCCTATATGTATGATAGTTTTCTCTATTGGAAGATGGCTACAAGATCAAACCCACTTAGGATAAATTCCTTGCAATCTCTTAGGTTCCACCTGAGTTGTTACTCTAATATAAAAGTTATGTGTTTTGAATTGTTCAACGTGGGTCGTGACTAATTTGAGGCTCAAATTCAGTGATTGTTTTTGGTTTATAAATTGTTGTCTACATTCAATCTTTTTTCTTTCTCTTGGATATATTGTTTTTAAAAGATTGACGGGTTTGAACCCTAATATTTCATTGAGCCTCACAAGCTCGAACGTAGGTTAATTTAGCTGTATACAATCACGCCTTTAAATTTGGAACTTAAATCTTTTGTATTTTTAAATTTTGGTTGTGATTATTAAGATCTTAACTTCAATTGAAATTGGGATATTAAAAGAAAGATCGTATTGATGAGATTTCGATTACATGTGCATGTTAGCTCGAATAAAATGGATTCAACGATAAGTGGATGATGGTTTACCTGTAAATGGTTATGTTTGTTTATGATTGTGGTTTGGGAAGGAAGGTGCATTAAAAGGGCTCATGCATATGATTGGTTTCAATGGACATGTTATTCATGGTTATACATACACTAACTTATATTGTTATGATATAAAAAAGGAAAATGACATAAGTTGAATATGGATTTTTATATAGAATCATTACCTGTTTTCACTTTACATAAGTTATTTTCCTTAAGTCTCATTTATTTAAATTCATGTTTCTATTTTTACCATGTCTATATAATTAATATGAAATGAGTATAAAATAAATACAACATGGATGTATGACTAATATTATTGATTAAAGAAAAAATATTTATTACAACATATATGAATGATTGAATATGGCTTGGAGAAATTTCTTGACTAATTAAGATTCATGAGAATACTTGCAAACATGATTTCAGGTTAAACGTTTGGACAATCTCCTTGTAGTTTTCTATATGAAAGTAGTGGTCTGCATGTATGGATTTCATACAAGGATGTTGTTGGATGAATGATTTCAGAGTTGTACATCTATCCTTGTTTCACTTTTCCAATTCATATCCCTTTTATGTTGCATGGTTTGTTATTCTCAAATCCAAATTAATCATGATGAAAAAGTGTATTAGATGTTTAATTTTACTGTGCATTATACTTCATGTATTGATTTGAATATGATGAATATAGATGAGATTTTTCAACACGGGTAGCAGTAGAGGAGGAAATAGAGCAAGAAGAGGGAGATTTCCTAAGACATTTTTGCAACCTGTGGGGCATAAGAAATTGAGGTTTTCTATACATTTTGGCATTGATATTGATGAGTTTCAACAATTGATTCAAACTAGGCCCTTAAATCTTGGTGGACAACATGCCTTTCCTTAGCCCCAAGCACCTCTTAATGTTATCTTTCAACCTCACCCCAATATTTTCAATGTTCTTGAATACCTTGGGCTGGTATTCCTGCTAATCCATCCTCTGGTACCAATCAATGGCCTAGTAACCCCCCTCCTCCTCTAGTTCATACTATTCCCACAAATGCATCTCTTCTTTCTACTCCAACTCACCCAACACTACCAATTCATATTGTTCTAGCAGTTGCCACTAATGCATCTATGCCTCCTCTTCCTCCTCCTCCAAAATATCACAAAACCACTCCTCATGGCTCTCAATTTGGCAAAGGTAAGAAACCAATTACCTCTACCATCATGGCCAAATATTCCTCCTTTGCTCACTCCAAGATAAAATCAGCAAGCAGTGGAAAAATAATTTTGATTAACTTGCATCCAGAAGTATTCCAACTAGAAGAAAAGAAGTCTCAATATGAAGACTTTATTGGGGAAAGGGAAAAAAAATTCAAAAAGAATTTCCCTAGGTTATTTTGATTTTGTTTATTTTGACATTTGACTATGGCACTATTTTGGATAGATGGAAGAACCATGATATTTATTTTTGAATCTTTAAAATAGCATGTCAATTTATGGGAGATATAAGTGATATATGTCATGGTAATTTTGATGCATGTTTATGGTATGCTACATGGTGTTGATTTTTATATTTGATTATATTATGGAGCAACAAGAAAAATCTAGAAATGATTATTGAAATAAAGGATGCATGATAGAGCAGACCCCACCTATTTACTTATTATATTATTTATTAATTATTCTTATCATAAAATTAGTTGTCATATTTATTAACTAACAATATTTAACTAAAAGTAGTTCAACTACTTGAAGAACTACCTTTTAGAGAATAAAAGGAACAAAAGAAGGAAAAGGAAGATATGAGCAATTAGAGAGAAATACTTGCTTGCTTCAAATTAAGATTTATGAATTTCATTCTTTCATTTTCTGAGTTCTTTGAGAGATAAATCCTCTTGTTGACAACAAGATCATTCTAAAGGTGGAAAAGAAGAAATGAATAAGAAGTATAGACATTTGACATGCTTCAGAAGGTCATTCATTTGTCTTGGCATTCTATTTAGTTTCATTATAATTTATGAATTAATTTCCAGTTCTAATTAAGACTATTTTGTAGAGGACTTAATCAGCTTCTAGATTGGTTGATCTAGTACATTACAGTCTTGGTATTTTTATTTTAGACACTAGTTGTCTTTGTATGACTATTAAAATTCCATCTTAGATTTCTCATTCTGATTTTTACCCTCGCAGGGGTTAGAAATGATATTCAAAGAAACTTTTTTACAATTTTGTTTAGCAAAAGCATATAAGTTGATAATAACATCACTTCCGAGAACATATTTATTGAGGGATAATTGATAATTTTGAGCATTCCCGCCTATCTCGCCCTATCCTAATGACATTCGAAAATGCTTGAGTGAGGACTTTCCATTCCTTGCATCGACACTTCCCAAGAAAATATCATAATGCAAGAGTTATGCCAATATTGCATTGGTGGATACTCATACAATAACCAAAATGCTTGACCAATAAAACCAAAAATATTGCATTCAAGTGTCAAACAATCAATATTCAAAGTTTTGAAACATGAAATGTGTCAAACCTTTACACAAACAAACTGTTACTATGTTCAATGGAAATCAACAAACCTAACAACTTTTGATACCAACCAATCATTCAAACACGCACTACTTTAAAGAACAAGTAAGATGCTCCTTTCACTAATCAGAACTTGTCCATAGCAACATGATTCTAGTTTACTGCAAATTAAACCAACCTTATGCAAAACTTAACATTATTATATTAAGTTCATCTTAATAGTGTTTGACTTAACATTATTATATTAAGGTCATATTAATAGTGTTTGAGACAATATATTATAATATGCGTCATTTGATTTATAAGTCTATCATGCATTCCATTGACCTTCTTTTTGTTCAATGGAGAAAATTAGGAAAAACATTGCTAAGTTGTCACTATACTTATTTATTTTTCCCTAAGGATTAAATTCCTAACTCAAGATCACCACTCCAATTCATTTACCCTTTTCCCCTAAACCTAGGTTTCCTAGCTAGCTTGAGGTCATCCGAGGTCCCATGACTTATCAATGTCTTTGATCCTTTTGAAGTAAACTTTAATTCATAAATATTTTTTAAATGGTGAGTGGATGGAAGTGTAATGTTTCAATACATATGATAAATGCATATGATAACATAGGGCATGGGATGAAAACATGATGTATTACAATTTAGTTGGTTGGTGAATTTTAGTTCAAGTCACATGCATAAAAAGGTGATTTGGGTCACATCACCCCTCATGCATTGTTTTTTGCTTGCTTGTCATGGAAATATTTCTTCTTCTAAGAAAGACATTAACCCTTCCAAAAAATCAAAGAAATCTCTTGCAATGTTATATAACTTATTTTACTATAAGGTTTCTCATTGAGTTTTGATAAATTTTTCTTGCAAAAAAAAAAAAAAATCTTCATTTTTCATACTAATATCGTATGCCAACTTGGATTTCACTTATCGTTTCAAATGATTTTGGAATGCACATATTAAACATATAATTACCTATTATAATAAATCCCTCAAACTCACATGCTCCAACCACCATATGTCCAAACCCAAGACCTTTGAAAAAATACACAAACCAAGTCCTTTATGCACCTCATTGTTTCTTTGCAAGAACATTGCCTAACGTGGGCGGGAAAAGAGAAAGAAAATGATGTGTGGGAAAAAGAGAAAGACAAACAACCCATGTCCTTTATGCACCTCATTGTTTCTTTGTAAGCACATTACCTAAGATGAGGGAAACAAAGAGATAAAAGATCTAAAGGAAATTGTTTATGTGCAAGTGCATTACTTGACATGGAGGAAAAAATAAAAGTACAAAAGATGTGAGGGTAAGAGAGAAAAAAAAACAACCCATGTCTTTTATGCACTTCATTGTTTCTTTGAAAGCACGTTACCTAACCTAGATGAAAAAGAGAATGACACAAGATATGAAGGAAATTGTCTCTTTGCAAGTACATTACCTGAGTTGGAGGGAAAAATAAAAAGATGTGAGGGAAAGAAAATAAGGAGGAAAAAGAGATACAAAAGATATGAGGGAAATTGTTTCTTTGCAACTCAGAGTAAGAAACAAAATATGTGAAGGAAATTTTTTATTTGCAAGTGCATTACTTGACATAGAGGAGAAAAGAAAAAGAAGAAATATGTGAGGGAGAGAGAGAAAGACTAACAACCCGTGTCCTTTATGCACCTCATTGTTTCTTTGCAAGCACATTACCTAACTTAGATGAAAAAAGAGAAAGACAAGATATATGAGGGAAATTGTTTCTTTGGAACATAGAAGGAAAAACAAAAGATGTGAGGGAAAGACAAAACATGATTGAAGTTGTTTCTTTGCAACAGGGAGGGACAAAAAAAAAGATGTGAGGGAAAGACAAAAAAAGATTGAAATTATTTCTTTGCAACATGGAGGAAAAAACAAAAGACATGAGAAAAATACAAAAAGGATTGGTGAACATATGACATAAAATCATTACTTGATTCCACATGTGAGGGAAAGACTAAAAAAATTGAAAAACAAAAGATGTGAGGGAAAGAAAAAAAGAATCCAAAAACAAAAAATGTGAGGGAAAAAAAAACAACCCATGTCTTTGCAACACTAAGGGAAATACAAAAAGATTGGCAAACATATCATACAAAAGATGTGTGGTAATAACAAAAGATATTGAAAAACCAAAAAAAATAAGAAAAGAGTTGAAAGACAATGGAAAGATAAAAAGAAAAACAAAAGATGTCTAGGAAAGACAAAATAGACGGGAAAAAAATGGAAAGACTATATATATATATATGTGTGTGAGAAAGATTAAAAGAATAGAAAAACAAAAGATATGTGAAAAAAAAAGATTAACTAACCTATCACACAAAACAGATGTGTGAAAAAATAAAAATGATGGAAAAACAAAAGATGTGAAAAAGGGATTGAAAAACAAAAGATGAGTGTGCAACTGTGAATATGAAAAGGTTGTGCATACAGAGAAACGTATATAACTGTGAATATGAAGAGGTTGTGCATACAGAGAAACGTATATCTTAGAGGGCGTGGCACTTAAACGAATTGCGACTCCACTGACTAAGGCAGGATGCATCTGATCAATTAAAAATACCTTCGATTCTACCCAGGGAAGTGAAGAATATCTGAGAGTCCCATTAAAAACCTAAATCGACGTAAGTTTAGGGTAACTTTCACTATTGCATGCATTACTTCGCATGCATTGGAACTCAGCCAACTACATGTAAAATAGGCAAAATATATACCATATCTGAGCTCGATAGAAAAATCGATTGTGAAATTGATTATTGGTATAGAGGTATTTTCTATTTTTGTTTAGAATAGTTAATGGAGTATATTGTTAAGGCATTTTGTTAGACTAGTTTTTATTGTAAATTATAGTAGTAGCAGTTGAATAACACTACTATTTAGTATTTATGGCTTTTATCATAAATTATAGTGGTAGCAGTTGAATAACACTACCACTTATCATTTATCATGCTCGCCCAACAAATTGCTAATTACTGATTTTCCCAATCAACAAAAATACAGTAATATACAACTGTCATCCTCATATCTTAAACGGGTCAAAAAGTCGAAAAAAAAAATGCAACTACGATCCTCATATCTTAAATGGGTCAGAAAGGTCTAGGAAAAGTGGCTGAAGTGATAACCTCAACATTTAGATAAATAACACACCAAATCAGCTTTCACAGATGCGTGTAATATTGTACATGAGAACTCTTCGATCAATGTTGTTATCAACGTAGCCATTTTCGTTGGTTTTGTACTGTCATGCCTACTCAATCTTTCTTACAAATTTTAAGAGAGATTAAAATCCTGTTGTTCCAGGTAAGAGATGCTTGGACGCAATGTTCAGATAATAGATATTTCGGATTTGAGACTTATGTGAGAATTTTCATAGTTTGGAGAGACTTCCGGAGACACCACATTCATTTTACAGTTTCAGGAGAGACTTCCGGATATATGTTAGGGTTTGATTGCGGGTTCTTTCTCTATTTTCACAACCATGTAGAGAGTTTCTAAACTGTTTAATCTTTTTTACCTTGTTCAAAAGAGTATAGTTAGGGATATGTTAGGGTTTGATTGCACGTTCTTTTCTAACCACCACCATGATTGACTATATCTTAAATAATAGTTAGAGAGTTTCCAAACTATTTAATCTTTTTTAACTCAAAAGAGATTAAAACATAAGGTGCTAGGGGAAAAAATGGAAAGACAAAAAAATTTACAAACATATCATACAAAAAATGTGTAGGAAACCTAAATGATATTGAAAAACAAAAAATGTGAGGGAAAGACAATGGAAAGACAAAAAGAAAAACAAAAGATGAGTGGGAAAGACAAAATGGATGGAAAAATAAAAAACTAATTTCAAATATGAAGGAAAGACAAAAACGATTGAAAAACAAAAGATGTATGTGAAAAACAAAAGATGTGAGGGAAAAAACAATCGAAAGGCAAAAAGAAAAAGAAAAAATGTGTGGGAAAGACTAAAGGGAGAGGGATTGAAAAACAAAAGATGTGTGGAAAAAACAAAAAGATTAATGGACATATCACAGAAAAGATGTGTGAAAGAGAAAAATGATTGAAAAATAAAAGACCTAAGAGAAAGACAAAAGGAATAAAAACACAAAAGAAATAAAAAAACAAAAGTTATGAGGGAAAGATAAAAAAGATTGGCTAACATATCACACATGCTCATTACCTAATTCTATATGTGAGGGAAAGACAAAAAGAATTGAAAAACAAAATATGTGTGAGAAAGTTAAAAAAAGATTGAAAAACAAAATGTGTGAGGGAAAGACAATGGAAAGACAAAACAAAAAACAAAAGATGTGTGGAAAAGGCAAAAGAGATTGAAAAACACAAGGTGTGAGGGAAGGGAAATGGAAAGACAAAAAGATTGGAAAACATATCATACATATGAAGTGTGGGAAAGACATGATGTGTGGGAAAGACAAAAGATATTGAAAAACAAAAAATGCAAGAGAAAGACAATGGAAAGACAAAAAGAAAAACAAAAGATGGGTCGGAAAGGAAAATGGATGGAATGACAAAAGACTAATTTCATATGTGAAGGAAAGCCAAAAGGGATTGAAAAACAAAATATGTATGTGAATGACAAAAGAGATTGAAAAACAAAAGATGTGAATAGGGATCAAAATTGAGGTTGACATTGCTCTTCAAGAGCCTTCTAACCCTTCATAGAAGGGCTTGAAATTATTTCCCATACAAATGAAAATTAAAATAAAAATCACTTTTGAAATGAAAATTATTTCATACTTTTTCAATTAAAAGGAAATAATTTTTTTCTTAATATGTTCTACTTTTCATTGTTTTTATGGTTTTTATGGGTTGGAAAAGTTCTTTGATATGTTTTACTTTTTATTTTTTTATCTTTTTTATAAGTTTTTTCTTTTATTAGTCATTTTCTCTTATATCTTAGAAATACAAAAAAAATTCTTTAATATGTTCTATTTTTTATTCTTTTATTCTTTTTATAAGTTTTTTTCTTCTTAGCAATTAAAAAAAATCATTAATATATTCTACTTTTTATTCTTTTATTGGTTTTATAAAAAAAAAAATATTAATAGTCCTTTTTCCCTATATATTAGCAATAAAAAAAATAATGTATATTCTATTTATTTAAGCCACATAGATTGAGGATCAAATCATGAATTCTTTTTCTATCCAGATTTCTTAACAAAACTCCTTGCTATCTCCTTGACTTGCTCATAACTATTTATCGATAGTTGTTGGTTGCTCATAAAGAACTGTTTTTTTTCATGACTTTTAAGTATATATTTGATATCAAATTTGAAATTGTAATTCTTCCTAATTAAAATTTAGTTTTGTCAATTTCAAATTGCAATCCAATTTGTTTGAAAATTTCAATATCCCTCAAATCATCATTATTTCAAATTAAGTTAAGAGTTAATTTTTTTCATAATGAATGGGTTATAAAATAATCATTTTATGGATGAAATTTTAATTTTTTTACATTTTCATATATAAAGAATAATTTATTTTAACTTATCAATTTAGAAGGATTACAATAAAATTAGCCCTTCAATTTGAAATATTAAAAAAGAAAAAGAAAATCAAAAATATGTGGAAAAGACAAAAAAATTAAAAAACAAAATATGTGGAAAACACAAAAATATTAACTAAGAAAAGATGTGTAAAAAAATAAAAATGGAAAGACAAAAGATCTCAAAAAAAATTTGAAAAACAAAAAAATGAGTTTGCAATTGTGAATATGAAGAGGTTGTGCATACAGAAAACCGTATATGTTAGAATGTGTGGCACTCAAATGAATTGTGACTCCACTGACTAAGGCATGATGCATTTGATCAATTAAAAATACTTTAGATTCTACCTAGGGAAGTGAATAATATTTGAGAGTCCCATTTAAAACTTAAATGGATGTAATTAATTTGCACTATTGCATTGCATTTGGATAACACGACCATTTATCAGGCTTGCCCAACTAATTGTTGATTTCCCTAATCAACTACCATTTTTATAGTTTTGAAAGATTTGATCTTAAAAGGAGTTAAAAGGAGTTATATGACTATATAATCAAACCCAAACAAACTCAGATCCTCTCTAGAAGAAATTTCCCAAAGAACTTTACTAAACAAACTTTGTTTTAAATGCTCTGTTTTCAAATAAAATGTTACATCAATTTACAGAGAGAGCCCAAAATGCTACAGAAAGTTACAAAGACAGCCCTAGTTTTATATCAGAAAAACTTCATAAAATCACAGCAGAGTGCATCTATTACATGAAAGCTACAGCAAAACAAATGAGAAACTCTTTGTCACATGAAAAACTACAGAAAATAAAAGAGCACCTCTGTCTTTACAAAATGTTACACCAAAATGATCACAACATACTTTTTTTACAAAAACTAAGTCTTTAAATAATGCCCAACAATTTTGTTGAGGAGTTATGTAGCAAAAAAATGTGACAGAGGTTGATCAACAAGTGGTAGCTACGGTTACACAGCTGGAACAACTGAGATAATTGAATGTCGAAAAATCAAGAATCACATTTTTCAATCTCCCCCTTGATGTCAAGTTTGAGGATTCCCAACTGTGATCTGAGTTTCTCCAATCGATCCTTTGGAAGAGCCTTCGTAAAAATGTCTGGAAGTTGATCTTCATATTTACAAAATTCAAAAAAGAGAAAATCTTGTTGGACAAGTTATCTAATGAAGTGATGGCAAATGTCAATGTGTTTACTCCTACTGTGGAAAAATGGAATCTTTGTCATATATATTGTGCTTCGATTGTCACAATAAACTTTAATAGGTTTAGAAATTTCCATACCCAAATCTTCTAATAATCTTGTCATCCAAATGATTTGAGTGCTTGTAGATGATGTTGCAATGTACTCTGCTTTGGCTATATAAAGAGCAACTGTGGGTTGTTTTTTGTTGCTCAAGGAAACAAGATTTCATCCAAAAAGAAAAGCATATCCTGAAGTACTTTTTTGATCATCCAAGCTAACTACCCAATCTGGATCTGTGTATGCTACAACATTGAAATTGTTAGTAGCATTATAAAACAATCCAAAAAATATGGTACCACTTACATATCTGAGTATTCTCTTAGTTGTTTGTCAATGAGACTCATGAGGTTGATTCATGAACCTAGCAACTAGACTTACATAAAACATAATGTTTGGTCTAGTAGTGATCAKATACATTAAGTTKCCAACCATGGATCTATAGAGAGTGGCATCACAGAGAGAAGATTCATCTTTTTTCATCAATTTGCTGCCAACAACAAGAGGATTACTCACATCTTTACAATTATGCATGTTAAACCTCATCAACAYGTCTTCAACATATTTGGTTTGGMAAATAGATATACCTWCAGYTGTTTGTCTGATTTGCATGCCTAGAAAATATTGCATTTCTCCCAAATCAGACATCTCAAATTATGATTTCATTTCTTCTTTAAACTCCTTCACAAGTGATATTGARGTGCCCATAAATATTAATTCATCTACATACAAGCAGAGAATAATAAAATATGATCCAATGACCTTTTTGTAGACTACACTTTCAGAAGAACACTTAACGAAACCATGATCATGAAGGTATTTATCAATCCTAGAGTACCAAGCTCTAAGARCTTGTTTAAGACCATAAAGTTCCTTCTTAAGCCTATAACCCTTATCTTCTTTAAATTCAACAATAAAACCTTGAGGTTGTTCAACATAAACTTCTTCCTTCAAATATCCATTTAAGAAAGCAGATTTGACATCCATCTAATAAACTTTCAACTTTAACTGAGATGCAATGGAAATAAAATTTCTTACTGTTTCAAGTCTTGCTATAGGAGAAAATGTTTCATCGTAGTCAATGCCTTCTTCTTTCACATACCCCTTTGCAACTAAACGTGCCTTGTGTTTTGAAATTCTTCCATACATATTATGTTTCAACTTGTAAATCCACTTTACTCCAATGGAAGATTTTCCATGAGGGAGTTCAACTAACTCCCATGTGTCATTTTTCTGTATTTGAGACATTTCATCCTCCATTTCTTGCACCCATCGCTCAACAAAAAAAGATTCTTTAAAATTGTTAGGCTCGACATTTGCAGAAGAAACAAGAGAAAAATGATCATTAACATACCTTGATGTCCCATAAATCTCTTTCAAAATTCTTATTTTTCTAGGAGGACTAGATGGAGGTGTTGTTTGAGTATCAACTTGAGATCCGGTTGACGGAGAATATGAAGATGAATTTGATGGAGAACTCCTTGAAGCTGAGCCTACATTTCTTACAATAGAAGGCTACAAAGATTGATCATTGTTATCAAAAAACAAATTTTCAATATGTGGGGTAAGCTCTTTATATTCTCCTTCATTCCTATGATAAACTCCCCCTTCATCAAAGATCACATATCTACTAACATAAAGTTTATTAGTAAGTGGATCAAAACACCTGTAAGTCTTTCTTTCTTTTGAATATCCAATGAAAATACATTTCACTGATTTTCCATCTAATTCCTTTCTTTGTTGTGTAGGAATGTGAACAAAGCATGCAGACCCAAAAAAATTTAGATGAGAAATAGTTGGTTTTCTACAAAACCAAGCTTCATAAGGAGTAGAATGTTTTACCATCTTTGTAGGACTTATGTTGAGGATATATGCAATTGTATGGACTGTATCTGCCCAATACATGTTTGACAAACTCTTTTCTTTTAACATACATCTAGCCATATCTACAATTGTTCTGTTTTTCTCTCTGCTACTCCATTTTGTTGAGGAGTATATGCATTAGTTAACTCCTTCTTGATGCCATGTAAATTTCAAAATTCTTTGAATTCATTAGAGGTGAATTCTCCACCTCGATCGGTTCTCAAGACTTTCAAATAGTATCATGATTGCTTCTCAAAAAGAGCTTTAAATTGTCCCCGAGGTGTAGGACAGCCGGTGATAGAGTGTGTTGTTAAGGTGCTCCATGATGTTAAAAGTCATCGGTTCAAAACCTGCGGGGACAAAAAATCCATCCATGTTAAGGGTTGGTGTGGCTCAGGCTAGGTGCAATCCTTGGGTGATTTTGATGGCTTAGATGCCCCTGAGTCGTGGTTTCTTAGCCATAGGTTAGTCCCACATGTCACAGACAAACTAAAAAATAAAAACAAAACAAGAGCTTTAAATTTTTGAAAAAAACTAAAAGCTTGAGACTTCTCACTTAGAAAATAAACCAAGGACATTAATGAAAAGTCATCAACAAAAAGAAGGAAATATTTGTTTTTTGCAAGGGACAAAGTTTGCATTGGACCACAAATATCTGCATGTACTAAATCCAAAGGCTCTGCTACTCTAAATTGATGAAAAGGAAATCTATCTCTGTGTTGCTTCCCTATTACACAACCTTCACATAACTTGTTACTAGGATTTGTGAAAGAGGATAAACCTCTTACTAAATTCCTCTTTTGCAACATAGAAAGAGATCCAAAATTAAGGTGTCCTAACCTTTTGTGCCAAATCCAAGACACATCAACTGAGGCCTCCAAACAAGTTACATTTGGTTCCATTCTCATAAAAAACATCCTATTTTCTGTCATAGGAACTTCAACAACTAGGGAAGTATTGTTAAAAATCCTACAAAGCCTTCCTTCAAAAAAAGTCTTTTAATTTTTACAGTTTAGTTGCCCTATGCTAATCAAATTGTGCCTTAAACCTAGAAAAAACAAAATATCTTGTACATACATAACACCTCCATTCTTGATTTTTATGGCAAGGGTACCTTTACCCATTATATCTGCTTCATTATCATTGCCAAAATTTACTTTTCCCTTCACACTCTCATCTAACTTTACAAAAAGAATTTTGTTTCCAATCATATGATTTGAACAACCACTATATAAATACCATGTAAAATCATCTTTAGCTTCAAGGCAATTACCTGTAAGAAACAGAGTTTGAGAGATTTCACCTT